>JAQIWI010000076.1:0-80619 GCA_034698825.1 Deuterosminthurus bicinctus
TAATACTGTCATACTAAAGCTACAATTTATGACACGGTGTGGAAAATACACACACAGTGGGTAATTATGAGTCATGCGTAATTGCTGACAACGAGCAGTTGTGAGAACAAAGCTCTTTGTGCCTGCTCGGGTCATAAGCCTACTGCGGAATTGCATGCCAAATCATAGCACATTAGCCATCACAATCTCAAATGACAGCCCCTTGTTTTTTGGTCTGAAAAAATGCAAATGATATACAAATGGTCACGATTCTACAAATGAGTACAACCCCGTCATTATTATTCACACCTTGCATCCAAATACCCGGAAATCTAGTACCTCTTCAGAATAGAAATTCTACTTGCATGCAGGCGGCGCCTATAGCTGCACCAGACAATTTTCCACAATAAGGCATCGAGCAGAAAGAATTATCTATAGGGTTATTTTTTTTTTACATCTTTTATTTTGATTCTTAATTCCTGGCGCGACTAAAGAGAAACTGATGATTCCCTGAAATGAATGAAATGAAAACATGAAATGTGAAGCTGGAGCTTGGGGTTGGGCAAGTCCATAATGGGGCATTGTGTCCAAAGGGGACTTTGGCCGAGAAAGGAGTCATTCACTGGCCTTGTAAAGGACTCAATGATTCCATTTTATATCGGAACGATTGATAATAATAAATAAAGATTTTTTAACCCAATCCGACAGACGACTTTATCTTGGCAGACATATATAAGAACCACCTGAACCCGTGATCACCTATGAACTAAAAATCCTATAACAAATGTATAGAGAGCTGAAGAACACCTTCTCATCACTACGTAATCATGCATAAGGGCAACAGGAATCACTCAGGACTCCTAAGTCAGGAGCCTCATATCAAAAAGGTAAATAATGTCCATGTCGGAATTTATGCTTGTATATATATGCTCCACTGTAGAAATAATAAGTGCCTGAAGATAAGCCGGTGATACGGCGTTCGAATTCTGATTAAAATGTGATGATGATTAAACCAGCAAGGGCTTTTTCCGGTCATAGTTTTCATTTATAAGTTGATTGGGCTTTAGCGACAGTGGGGAGTGATTGAGTGCAGGTAGAAAATTGAGAAACTGGCATCATGCTGGATATAAACTATTTTGGAATTTGGGACTACGTTGTGGTAGCAGGGACGCTATTACTTTCACTCTTCATTGGAGTTTACTATGCGCTGGTGAGTAAACAAACTAATGAAGAGCTTCTTTTAGGAGGTAGACAAATGAATGTGTTTGCAATATCTGCATCCATGCTGGTCACCTATCTGTCCGCAATCACAGTCCTCGGTGAGTTCCAATTGTAATACAAGGATGTACTTGACAGACTGTCTCTAAATGTTAATAAACTTACTAGGATATCCTGCCGAGATATACGCACATGGAATACAAATCTTCATTATGACGCTCATGTCACTCATTTTCGTCCCCGTCAGCACGTACATGTTCATCTCAGTATTTTATAAAATGAAACTGACCAGCATCTATGAGGTTACGATAGTTTACATAACACAATTCGTGCCAACTCACTGTGGAATAACATTTGCAACAACGTTTTCAGTACTTGGAACAAAGATATGAGACAGTTGCAATCCGGTGGCTGGCATCTCTTTCCTTTATACTACAGGTATTACATCAATTTAATTCATTAGCTAATACATATTACAAGTATGTAAACGAACTGCCACCGAATACTAGGTATCAGTGATCACTGGAGTTGTGCTCTATGCCCCGTCTATTGCATTAGAGAAAATTGTGGGGCTACCAGTATGGATCAGCATAGGTAAGTAACATCACTACTGATTCGAAAAAAAAACATGGGAGCTGTCATTATCAATTTAACCATCGTCTAGAGTGGGTCACAGAGCCTTAAGCTACTAGAGCTGGAGCGTACGCAGCTGCCGATTCCTTCGTACGTTTATAACGTTGCAAATTACATTTGTAAACATGCATGACTTTCCATAGATAGTTACATTTGTAAACATGCATGACTTTTCATAGATAGTGACATTTGTAAACACAGCTTTACAGGTACGGTTACACTTGTAAGCACAGGCTGTTACGATTGTAAACACATCTTCTCGCCGAGTTACATTTGTGAGCACCGACGGTTACAATTGTGAACATCGTCCACCTCGAGCCTGTTACAAATGTAAACATGGACGTTACAATAGCTTCTTACAAGTGTACACAGTAGGGCTAGAGATTCACACGGTCCAAGCGTAATATCGACCATGCTGTTACAAAAGTAAACATTACAGTAACGGATCTGTTACAGATGTAACCCTCACGAGCATAGGCCCGTCCCCTATGCCAGCTTGGTTCCTCATTACTAATTGTAGCTTCCACACTTAAATGCAAGCTTGAAGCATGGTAGCTGCTTGCAAATACGAAAGATAAATTTATACAAATATTTGCACTGTTTACTGGAGCCACGAGGGTAGCAAATGAGGTTACAATATGAAACAAATGCAATAAGTAGCACTAACATGACTCATTCTTACAGTTGGGATCGGGATCTGTGGGACACTTTACACATCGATTGTAAGTTACGCCTGCACAAACGTTATTTGCACAAGACTAATTTCACACAAAGTAAAATACGTTTCTTTAGGGAGGCTTGAAGGCTGTCGTGTGGACAGGTAATGACTACGACGATGATGATGTGGGACGCTTCTAAGGTTGTCTTGACATTTTCAATGATTTCATAGATGTCTTCCAATTCGTCATGATCATCTTCGGAATGTTGTCGATTGTCATAAAGGTGATTGTGATGATTTTTCTTCCAGAAGATTAACTAACGTAGATATAATCAATTGACTTATTCACAGGGCTTTCACACTGCAGGTGGCTTCACTCAGGCATTCAAACTGGCTGGTGAACATGGTCGTTTGAATTTATTCGAGTGAGTTCCTCTCATGATCTCGTAAGATGATACCTCACGGGCCTAAAAGATCAAAAAAATATTATTCACAGCTTCACAGTAGATCCATTCATGCGACATAACACATTGAATTTCTTTCTTGGCAATGGATTCTCCATCATTTGCCTCTACGGAACTCACCAGCCACAAGTACAGCGCTATTGCAGTCTTCCAAGTTTCAACCATGCAGTCAAGTACTTTCATCGAGTCTACTACTTTTTACTACAATCGAAGCTTTCTAAATTTCCTTCTTGATATTCATTGATGATGATGATAACACTTGCATTTTACAGAGCTGTTGCCCTTTCTGTGGCACTGAAGATCTTCACCATGTCCCTTGTAGTGTTCACTGGGATTTCTATATTTGCAACTTACGCAGGGTGTGATCCTGTACGTCTTGGATTGATAAAGAAGCATGATCAAATCGTACCTCATTTTGTAGTTGCTGAGCTTGCTTTCATTCCTGGTATCAATAGCGAAACTATTGCATTCATAAGAAACATGCTAGAATATTAATACCTTGATACTTGCATAGGAATCATGGGACTGTTTGTATCTTGCATATTCAGTGCTGTCCTCAGGTAAGATTCTTTAATCAATCTCAGAGTCCAATTGAGAAATTTCCTTCCAAATTTTTTTTAAGCTCGGTGTCCTCCTCCTTGAACTCATTGAGCGCTGTCACCTGGGAAGATTTTCTCAGTCACATCCCAGCATTGAAAAAGCTGACGCCTAAAACTCAAGCCAACATAACACGTTCAATTGGTAAGCAAGAAAAGTGGTCCAGTAAGGACGAAAAGTTTACACTCGATGTCAATTTCAGCTTTCTTATACGGTATCATATGCATCGGCTTGGCCTTCGTGGCACAGAAAATGGGAGCTATCTTCCAGGCAGCAATGACAGCAGTAGGAGCCTTCAGTGGACCACTGGGTGCCATTTTCCTTATGGGGCTCTTCATTCCCTGTGTGAATAAATGGGTAACAAACCTCATTATTAACAAACTTTAAAAGTCAAGTTAGGGTGATTACAAGTAACGTGGAAAACAGGGAGCATGCTGTGGAATGATCACAGGACTGACAACAATGATGTACATTACAACGAATGCATTTCTAATGGACAAGCCCTACCATTCACCGCTACCTACAACTATTGATCAATGTCCACCAGGGACTAATCTCACAATGGCTACGGCTGCCTTCAACGTCACCTCAGTTGTTGAGCCGTAAGCTTGCATTACTCTTCTCTTAATCAAGACTTTGATACTGAAAATACCATTTCTTATGTAGAGAATGGCCGAATAAACTGTATACCTTGTCCTACATTTTGTATCCATTTGTCGGCGGTTTGATAACCACAGTAGTAGGGGTAGTGGTTGGGGTTCTAACTGGTGGTAAGATAACACATGTGACATATGTGAAGACTTCGGGAAACTGTCTAACTGTCGGATAAATTTAATTAAGGTTGCTCCCAAGCCAAAAAGTTGGACAGGAGCCACTTGCATCCAGCACTACTTCGATGTTCCTGTTGTTGTCCACTGGAAAAAGTCACTAATCCCTTGTCTACACATCAGCGTGCGGACAGATTATCAGGTCTGTATGCTCTTAACAGCAGTATTAGCAGTCAAGATCCATTCCAGGGATGCAAATATGAGCGCGTTCTGGCCGCAGAACCTGGAGGAGAATTAAAAAAGTTATAATAATTTATATGTACAGTCTTCTCATACGTTATAGACGTCAAATCTTTGTACAATTACCTATGAGGATTTTCGGGGGCGATTTTATCTTTCTAATAATAATAAAACCAACTCTTCTTTATACCTGAAACTATTTTATTTATGTCATCATATTCCACTGCTACCGTCATGAATCACATTACAAATCACTGCGCTGTCCAATCTTCTTAACTTAAGCTTCATATTTGCAAGATAGTAGTAAAAATGGATCTAAGGCACTTCCAGCTTTATTGTCCAAGGCACTGCGGAATCGGCAGTCTTCTGAAAGTACGACTAGGAAACACACCATATCTTGCTCCAATTATCGCAGCTACCGTCTGGACCGTAAGCGTCGTTTATTTCGTCCACCGCCATGCCTCCGCTCTTGGTCGACTTCTTCACGGGCAGCGATCATGGCTTGTGTGTAAACCCCTACATCCGCGTACTCCACATCATCATCACAGAAGGAATCCTAGAAGATTTCGTACATGATCAATCATCCCGAAAAATAACATGAATTGACCAACTAATGTGACATGTCAAATGTCACCGACTAATGTGTGATGAAAGAACTTTTACATTAAGATACTCCGTCCCATCCAAATTCAGAAATCGGTCTTCAGGTGGCAAAGGAGCCTCGATTCTACCCAGTCGTACAGGGATCACATCCTTCACAGACCTCAAGTACATGGCTTGCTGCTGACTGAAATTTATACTTAGGCGCATTAAAACTTACATGGCAACAAATTATAGCATTAAATTATCACAAATAATGACCACAATTTTTACTTACGATGAGGACACAAACTGTGATTCGTCTTCTTCTTCATCCCCGAACACTACGAATGACCGCTCCACACTATTGTCAAAATCATTCCGGTCATCCCCTGAACTATCTTCTGAAGTTCCTTCGGCTTCTTCAAGAACAAATGGATTTCTAATCCTCACTCGCTTCTTTTTAGAATTTCTCACAGGAGTAGTCCTCTGAGAGGGTCGCTCCTCCGATCGAATCACTTGTTTTTTCTTTGCGTCATTCTGCCTCCTTCGCACGACAAAGTCTGGAGATGAGTCCAAGTCAGAAGGAGCCGAACGGAGCAAGCCATTTTCTGGTGACATTCGTAACGGAGACACAAAATCCCGAGATATCGTAGGTGAGCTTTGAAGAGGAGATACTATAATGGATTTTCGATTACTTGAAATAGCTACAGGGGATGTGAAGTAACGGCTTGAGGATTCTGAGCGTGTGTTATTTCCACTTGTAGAAGGTTTCGAAGTACTTGCACTTGTAGGTTTTGATTTGGGGCGAAAGGTGAATTTGGCCTTTTTAGTAGCTGGTTGTTCGTTGGATTGATGTGAACCGGTAGAAACAGTTCCAATACGTTCCCTGCTAACTGATCCGACACAAACGACATCTTGGGATTCCTCCAAAGCAACGCTTGTATTTTTATGCAGAGAGACTTGTTTGGGAGACTGGAAGTATGGAGAAACCTCATCAAAAGGTTCAGAAAAAGAGATGTCAATACCGTAAGGATCAAAACTGTTGTTATTTTTCCTCGCTTCAAATGCATTTGGAGTAGAAGAAAATTCTTTATTTGGTGATGTGACAGTTAAAGTTCGTTCAGTCGAGTCTCGGAGCACATTCTGCGACCTACAGAGCACTGGACTAGGAGGAAGCTCATCGGGATCCCACTGTGTCGCATCCGAATCTGAGTCACAACTAGCTATCTTGTCGCTGGTCTTAATAGGAACATTTGTACTAATCTTGCCAGAAATCTTCTCACTAATCTTGTCAGGAATCTTTGTACTAGTCTTGTCAACAATCTTCGTGGTAATCTTGTGAGGAATCTTCTTGCTGATCTTGTCATTGCACACATCTTCATCTTCAGAAGAAGTTCCAGGTATGCAGTCAGAGTCAGGCAATGATTTCTTCTGAGTACTTGCATCAAAGGCCTCAGAATAACCTACCAACAGCGACTGACTTTGCAAGTCGAACAGATCTGAATCCACCGGTTTATCTGATTCATTTGGAAGTCTCTTTATCGATGGAAGTTTCTTAAATTTGAACGACTTCCTCACATCACGTGCTTCCATCCTATTCATTTCATTTCCTTTGCTGCTGCCCTGCGACAAGAACGACACAAGGTTTCTAGAAGCGCTACATTGACTAGCTTCAGTTGGAATGTACTGATTTGGCTTCGGTGTCGAACACGATGATGGTGCTGCCAACGTCCGTTTGTTTGTCATGTATGGCTTCATTTTAAAGGAAGTAAAAGGCTGAGTCTCTTTCGTTACAAGCTTCTGCTTGTAATTTGCAAAGTGCTGTTCCGACTTGGATTTGAACTGGAAATGTTTGACTCCGTCATTTTGTTGGAATAAAAAGTCTTCCTCACTTGCAGTGGAGCTGTCATCATCGCTACATGGAATTATTTCGGGTACGTGAGATTTTTCCGCTTCAGGTGTAGCTATGACATTTCGTAGCTTCGGGACGGGAGTTCTCTGCGAAGATAAGTCTTCTAGTGGCGTTGACAGCTTTTCTGAAATCCGGCTGTCATGTTCACCATTCCAATCGTCATTGAAAATTAAATCAAGGTCTTCTTTCAAAGGTGTACCAGTGTTTTCCAGCCGTGACTCCTCTTCCCCGTCCCAATCTTCAGTAAAAATGGGATCATTTTCATCTAATATGAAACAGTCCTCTATTACTTTTTCATCAAATGCGCCATCCTGCATTGTTATACTTCCTTCCGTGTTGGTACTTGAGGCTTTCTGGTACGAGGAACTATCCATTCTGCTGCGCACAGGACTAGACACGCGGCTGACGTTTGTTGTAGACGAATGCCCTCTCATTGTTGGACATTTAGAGGGAGCACAGGACAATGCAGATGCTACGACTTTAGGCGAATTGAAAATGTTTGCTGTAAGGGGATTAAGAGGGACCTTGGTTGGCGATCTAGGACACTTTGGCGGCGGCGGCTCCCATGCAATATCATCGCCAAAGAAATTCTCTTGCTCTTGTTGCCTAGAGCTACCCATGTTTCCACATTTACAGTACCTTCCCATAGCACCACTATAAATAGTCGCGTCCACCATTTCTCGCATACACAACAATTTCGTTTCACTCAACATCAACTCATACGGAGGTAATTGATTGAATTCCTTCTTCCAAGAGAATGACACAACATCCAATGGAACGTAAGTACAAGGAGGCACCGAGGAAGTTGCATTAGTTTCTTGAATATCAAATATTGAACACACTAATTCAAACTGCTCTCTAGTATCATGTTCTCGATCACTGAAAAATGGAGCAGGTGGGGATTCATCAAAATACGCTTCATCATCATTGTCACTCTCACTCAGTGTGATCGTCTCTGTTTTGGCCTTTTCGAGTCTTTTGATTTCCATCTTTTCAAAACATTTCTTTAGAGCTTGTGCATCTTTTGTTGGGGGTTGATCTTGTGGTGTCTCCAATATTACTTTAGCGTTTGCATTCTTCTTCTTGCTACTCCCAGCTCCTTTCCTCTTCTTACCTTTCTTTACTGGCTCGAGGAAGTCAGTATCTGGAGACGAAAATAGAATTGTAATGTGAAAACAGCGAGGCAACCAACTTCACTGTGATAATATTGCTACAAAATGCTTTACCGTCAAGATATTCATCCACGATATCATCATCACTCTCAGTTCCATCATCTTTTCCAGCTTTGATCTGATCAGTAGTAACTAAAATCGTCATCTGGATCGCTTCAGGTACGACGCCTGTAGTAATTCATACATCAGAAAAAAAATTAAGTCCAAGATAATATTCCAATACATTTTTCACATGTGATTTTGTACCTTCAGGTAGCATCCTTGGAGTGACAGGGTATAAAAAGGGACGCAATTTCTCTGGATCTGTGATCTTCCTGCTGATTGTCGACTGCTGGTTCAGACTCTCTCTATAAAGCTGAAGCATAAAATTTGAAAACTAATACACCTGTGTCAATTCAAAATAAAATTCATCAAGGAAATTTCATCGTTTATTACCCTTTCTTCTCGGCCGGCAGATAACAAAAAGATGATTCGCCCTTGCCGTTGTCTTCCAGTTCGTCCCATCCGTTGAATATTCCTCGTCGGAGACTTATTAGAATCGAAACAAATGATCAAGTCCACTTCTCCTATGTCCAGTCCTTCCTCTCCCACTGAAGTAGCCACAAGAACATTGAAGCCACCTTGCTTGAACCTCTGGACAACTTGTAGTTGTTCTTTCTGCTTCAAGCCTCTCCCTCCAGCACCGGCCGTTTTGGCTTGACCCATGAACACCATTGGTTTAACTTTGGGTGCTAGCAGGTTGAGCAGATTTCCTATCTCTTGTACACTTTCTCGGTACTAAAGTTTTCAAGGGATTAGAAAATAACTTGAACTTGCATCTGACGGATATTTCATGCTGCTGTTGTTACCTGACTAAATATCATAACGCGAGTGGAATCACCCCGACCGTCACACTCTGTGAAATGATTTTCTATTATATTCTTCAAGACTTCCATCTTTGGGTGACTTTGCAAGTAGTCATCCATATTGACTGATGGTGCGGTAGGTAAAATCGTGACATTTCCAGACTCGTTCAGCTATAGAATTCAATCCCCACAAAATGAGAAAATTTCCAATCAACTCTGTCATAAAACTTTCATTTGTGCAGTCGATGAAAAGTCTTACAGTATCGAACAATCCTGACGCGCTGATATTGAAGGAAGAATTCTCCACAGAAATGCTCAATTTCTGTTGGACTTCTTCCAGGATTGGTTCCACTCCAGATTTCCTCAGTTCTGAAGCGACTAGAGGATTGCCCTTCTCACGGATTAAAGTAGCTTTTGACAAGAATATTAAAAAAAATTATCGTACTAATGAAACATAGAATAGAATGGAATTAACCTAGCCATTTTTCTTACAATGAAGGAAGGAGTAAAAACACCGTAAGCCGTGAACAATTATGTATTCCATGGCCTTTGACAAGGTTATACACATGGAGAAATTGATTTCAATGGGTTTTCTTTCCATCGCAGACATGGAGGCTCCTTGACTCGCTCGGAATTTTTGTCTGAGAGCCAACAACTAAAACAAAACGCTTGTCGATTATTTATCAGGTTCAGAAGATTTGTACGTATTAAAAGCGACAGCTGTAAGAAAGCTAATGTGAAGCTACCTGAAACGGAACAAAGGACGATGAATTCCTCGGGAGGATTTTCCGCTGCATCAACTTGCCAGTATAGACATGAAATATCTACACAAAAGATTGGTCTGATTTAAGCAACTGGACATCTCATGACAGAAAGTTCACTTACATCTTTCATTCTTTCATATACAGACACTTGGTATGGCTCCAAATGAACCACATGTGTCTCAATGTTCTTGTCGTGAATGTAAGGGAGTACATCGGGTGATTTGTCCGTACGAAGTTCTACTCGGGAAATGAGCAAATTTTTAAGCACCTGCACGAAACAAGTGGAAAGAATTTGCGATAGATTGGACAAGAATAATACGAGGATAATAATGCGTCTATTCTAGAGCATAGAACATAAAATAACCTCTTGAACGGAATCCAAGTCGTTGCCAGGGGTAGCACTCAGTGCTAAGACGCGGAATTGTTTGTTGACTTTAACAATAGCGGAGATAACTTGGGCGTAGGAGTGATTACCCACAGCTTTGTGAGCTTCATCGACGACGATGCAACGCACTCGTTCAGCCAAGTGAGGATGCCGGGCGATGTCACTTTGCATGACTTGTGGAGTGAGAAAAAAAACTTTCTTGGTCTCCCAAAGTGGTTCTCGTTTGTTGGCAGCCTTGCTTCCTGTGAGTTCCACCGTGTGATTGGGATTGATACCAACAATATCGTGACAAGCATCCAACTGTTGTTTCACAAGAGGTCTAGTTGGAGCCATAAAGATGACGAAATGGTTTGGATACCAGCGGTTAAAGTTGTACATCACAACTGCTGCGATCAACGTTTTACCGAGACCTGTTTGCATGAATATTACGTCTGGTTAAATTATAAATTAGGATAAAAGTACACATATGAAACTAATAGGTAACCTGTCGGGAGGCAGACTAGAGTATTTTGAAATAGTGCAGCCTTTGTTATGTTGTACTGATAATCCCGCAGGGGTCTATTCTTGGGATAAATCCACTTCTGGCCTTCATGTAAAAGTTGAGCCATTCAGTTTCACAATACTTTTCAGAAATAAGCATTCATCTAGAACCTATTGAGCACCCCTTACCAGCATCTTGACTGAAACCGGATATATTGGTCACATTTTTTCCAGAAATAAAAGCTTGAGCGACTTCACTCTGAGCAAGCTCACATTGTCTACACAAAAAACACTCAATATTAAATCCAATACATCCATATTCCCTCACAAATCCCCATAATCCTTTTCAACTTACTCTAAAGCCTGTTGACAGATAGCATCATCTTCATCCAAACATATGACAGAGTCAGTGTACCGAAGGGAATTGTTATTGTTCTTCCCTCGACCTCGGCCACGACCACCACGTTTGCCCCCTCTCCCTCGATCCGAGGCATTGCTGCTCTGCCCCGAATAAGCTCCACTTCGGCTACCACGACCTCCCCAACTTCTTCCTCCTCCACGAGCAACACTTTGCACTACAGAGTGTTCTCCATCAGCTCCGTCTTCCTTCTTCCAGCCGCCCATATCAAACAGAGTCAGCTGCTTTCGGCTTCCCATTGCTGCCCTAAAATTTTCATCAGCTCTTTCCAAACTTGCTAGTATACACTTTACTTAACAACGGCTGGTTACAACCTAGTGGCAATGAGCTTACATTTCGACGCTATCTTCTACTGCCGCTGTGAATGGTATTCTGATTCTCAGCAGTTACAAAATAACTTGTAGCAGCGGTACTAGGTCATCTGGAAATGATAATAGGCACATTTCAACAATTTTGGACTCACTATTAAAATTAGAGTGGAAAAGGTGTCAAACGTGTCGAACCTCGTAGCTCCACTGCAGTCTTGCTCATACCAATGAATTATTTATATTACTACAAATCTTGACATAAATAAGTCAAATTAAAAGTAGACAGGTTGTTTGTCAAGATTCAATATTAAATGAAAGGTATCTTCACTTTATTATTAGAAAATCTTGACATCAACATCAACGACAAATACTTTTTGCAAGATTTTTCTCGTGTGCGAGCCAAAGATTTCGCGCACAAATTCAAAAGTACTCGATGCTTTTCTCAATGTAAAGGCATATAAACATTCGCAATGTTGAAGCATACGGAGAAGCCATAGAGTGATTCTTTGTGTCCAAGAGCCCACAACCCACGTATATTAGAATAATGGAAGAAGGGTGCCAAAGAGAAATGTGACTTTCGCTCTTCAATTGATGCTGATGACGATGATCCAACGACTAAAATTTACATGAAGACTCGCAATTAGCATCATACAATTCCCAAATTTCAGTAGCCCAACCTCAAGCCCTGGAAAAATGCTACAAAGGAAGAGCAAATATCTCCTTATTTTAACATTATTTGGAAATGGTGGCGCCTGGAGCTGGTACGTTACATAAGATGCAAACTATAAAGCAAGCTCGATAACTTAATATCCATTCTTGCAGATAATTCTGCCTAGAAAAGCCATGATTTGAATTTAGAGTCCCAAGTGCTCGTAAACTTTGGTCTTTTTGTGGTCAGTCTAGATTGCGCACTCACCGACGTCGGACTATCCCATTCGGAACTTCTTCTATACTGCTCGACTGGCTGGAATATTCAGAACGAAAAATATGTCAAGTGACTCGGACTCGAGTACTTTTCCATCACCGACGCATAAGGTAAGATTCTTTATTTATTTGTTCTTGTCTCTACTAGGGAGAGTTGGATTGAGGAGTCATATACGCAGGAATTTTTGCTTTTTTTGGAGAGAAGATGGGAGAAGAGATAAGACGAGGGCAGATTATTGGCGAAGACGAAAGCGCGAGTTGAGAAATGTTAAGCTTCAATAGGCCTTTCTCCTGTGGGGCGCATTCCCTGTGGTTGCTGGAAGGGGCGACTTTGCATTATTTACAGCGCAATACATAATAATCGTGGGGAGGCTACTGGTGATGTTATTGTTGCGCCATATTGTTGATGATGATGATCATGATGATCATGATATGATGCCGACGGTTGTCAGTTGTTGCTATCCGGGATTTATTCCAGTGTTGATCCAGCATCAGTGAGGTTGGTGGACGTTCCGATGTTCACATTAAGTTATTTCCAGCGGTCTAGACTGTGTAATTTTTGAGCACAAAATGGAGAAATTCGTAGCAGTTGGAAGGGGCCAGTTTAGGGTCTTGTTGCCGCAAGATCAGATTCGAGGAGGAATTAATGGTTCATTTTTCTCCAAGATGGATCCTGGACAATTTGGAGGACCGAAGGTTCCACGTCCCAGCTCATGGGGATTTGACTTCAGCTCCGCGGCATCCTCAGGATATTGCAGTGCGGAGAATTCGACAGAATCTGAATATCCACCATTTGACTTTGACTCAGTTCGAGACGCACTTGAGAATTTGAGCAAAGTAGGAGTGACCGTTGAACTACCCGATTGCAGCCAATTTGTCCTCAACGACTGTTTCTTCACCGTTCACATTGAGCCATCTCCATCATCAATTGGGAGCTCGTCACGAGCTGTGGAGGCCATTGTGGAAGGGCCGTCAGGAATTCGCTGTGAAGTTTTTCAAAGTCCGGGGAAGAAGCCGTCCCAGATTATTTGCACATTCAGGCCATTAGAATGCGGGCCACATACATGCCAAGTGATGCTCCTTCATAGTGAGCATCCTGTTCCTCAGCCCCGCGTCATGAACATCAACAGAAAGTATGGAACTTCTAAGGCAATCACCACAGTAGACGTTGAAATTGGTGGAGTTCTGCCTGGACCTCAAGCCCCAGTGAACGTGGATGTTCCTATGACTCAGCGGAAGCCATGGGGGATTTGTGTGAATAAGAGGACTGAAGAGGTAAATCCTACGAGTATTTAAATTATTGGATTAGCATGTGCTTGTCGTTTTGGCTGGGTTTAATGCAAGTTTAGTAGTCATGTTATTTGCTTGTTTATAATTTGCTTCAGGTGTTCGTCGCTGATAGAGAACGGCATGAAATTCTGGTGTACGGGCCAGAAGGAGACCTGAAACGACGTTTCGGAGGACATGGTCAGCATGGTGGGAAGTTCTTCAGGCCAACTGCCATTTGTTATGATGGAACTCGAAATAGAATCCTCGTGGCGGACAAAGACAACCATAGGATTCAAATTCTCAGCCCAAATGGTACATTCATCAGGAGCTTTGGACGAAGGGGGAACTACTCTGGACAATTTTTCTTCCCTTGGGGAATAGCCATATCCAGAGATGGAAGATACATAGCCGTGGCGGACTCACGAAATCATCGGATTCAGTTGTTTGATCATGACGGGAACTTCTTACGCAAATATGCGGCCAGCTCCCATTATGACAGACGCTCGAATGCATTCAAGAAGGAATTTGACTACCCTCGCGGTGTTTGTTTTGACACAACTGGTGAGAGCTGGACTTGTTTTTTTTTATTACCATAATGTATCATAAAGTATTCCGGATGAATGCTACGGGCTAAGATAGATGCAGATTGATATTATTATTATGTACTCGTTTCGTTGTTACAGGTAAATACATTTACGTGACGGACTTCAATCTGCATGCCTTATTCCGGCTTTCCATCGATTTCAAGTCCTGCGAGAAGATCCTGGGCGATGACATACTGAAGCGCCCACAAGGCATAACGGTGGATGATTGTGGAAACATCCTCGTTTGTGACTCGAGGCATGACTCAGTCAAAGTGGTGTCAGCTGGTGGGAAGTTGGTGGGTGAGTTTAGTCTAATTGGGATAAAGGATGGTGTAGAGCTCCCTCTTGACATTGAAATCATGAGGGGAGGCTACGTTGCACTCTTGGACATGAATGGTAGAGTCCGAATTTTCTAACTTGACAGACTCTGTGGCGTCGGTGGTATGCGTAGTTTGGATTTTTACTACTGAGATTTTTTTTTTATGAATTTTGTTGCAACTGATGGTTAATTTTTGTTACTCTAGTTAGCCATTAGCGGTTGAGTTGAGATATGGATAGGGAGATGATGACTGCGTGTTAAACAAAAATAAGTTACGATTGACAAGTGCCTTTCAGCACAGTCCTCTTAATACCACATGACGCATACATGTCATACAATTTTTACACAACATTTTTACTATTAGTATTACCGTGCACACTTTATTTGCACCACACACATATATATATATATACAAACACAGAATATCTCAAAAACACAATGATTGTACACAGTGACAGAGAACGCAGTACACAAAAAACACACAAAATTTCTCATGTTCTCTAATCCATACATTTTAACATATTTCTCACACACATTTTTAGACACATGAGATCTTACAATTAGTAGATACATTTATTATTATACTACATTACTTGCTTGTTAAGTTTCAAAGTTTTTATATTTATTTTTTACACATAGTTCTCCACTTCTTACACGCTGTTTCTTTTTCAAATTGTGTTCGGGATGAGGTAGATTAGCTTGATCACCTCAAGCCAATCAGAATTTTAAAAATATGCATGTATTTTTAAACAGAAAGTTATACTTTTTTTAACCTCCTAATTTTCAACGACACTACACAAAACATTGTACACATAAATTTACACATTTTAAGCACCGTAACAGGAACCACATTACGACGAGTGATGCCTCATCATCACGTAATCAAATTGTATCTGATGAAAATCCTCTAAAAACTTAAAACTTGTAAGCTCTTAAAAAATGGGTAATCATGAGGTCTCTGTACCTTGTGCAATTTTAACCAGAAATTTTTCATGCTTCATTGCAGTCTTCGATTGTATTAAGCTTATAATTGATATTATTAATAAAAATAGTTTTATTATCTAGACATCTTAATCTCTCATCTTGTTATAATTCAAGTGTCATCACCGTGTGAACGTAAACCTCAATGCAACTTGGAGGCGAAATGAGTACTTTGACTATGAGTCCCACGGAATCCGATACATGTGAAGGCGTCAGCACTTTCCACTCATGTTTGCCATTAGTTAGTAGTCCACGCTGCTAATACCGAAGGTGCCTGTGGATCAACTTTTGCAATTCCATCATCATCATTTATATACGACATGGAAAATTTTAATGATTTCTACACTCGTTTAACATCCGCTTGCATCACATGAAAACCAAATGCCGCAACCAAGCTTGATGTCCGCAGTAATGACGACAATTGCCACTTCAACGTTTGTTCATCTCTTTGTCATCAGATTGTCGGACAAAGTTCTTTTAGTTGTTTGGCATCTTAAGTTAGATGCTTCAGTTGTGCGAATTTGAATGAATGCAGAATTATTCCCTGATTGCAACTAATGAATGACACGGCAATCCCGTAGTTGATCCCAGCTATAATGTATATGGTGTCAGTGTCGAGTGTCCTGCCCTGCTCTCATTTTCCCCAGGCTCGCCACCGCCACACATCTGGATGGGCGTTATCATCTGGCCAGGATTATTACATGTCTCTGTTTACAAGAGCCATTCCTTTGTGCTCCTATGAAATTACATGTTATAGTCGGCATGGCATAATGCAAACCGTTTGGGTAATCATTTGTGTGGCGAGCTACAACAAACAATTCATAATGATAGGAACCGAAAACTAAATATGTTCACAGACAGTAAAGTGTAATAAGTGGTACCACGTACGTAGTATCTCTTACAATGCTCTGACCAGCAAGATAATGCTAACGCCAGTTTATCAGCTAGGAAAACAATTAGAATAATAACTCCTCTTTTCTCAGTCAGATTAAACTGGACAGGAGGAAGAAGAAGAATAAAATAAATAAACAGCTGACCCCAACAAGTTGATCCATCGATCACGGACTAAGGCAATGAAGCCGTGCTTGAGAATGTGCTGAATTGAGCGTGAATAATTTATACTCTTCTGGTTAGTTCGTGAGTTAACTTTGAATTGTACCATAAAAATAGGCAATGCCTATAGTACATTTATAGGATTCTCTTAATCAGTAATCAGTATCCAGTCGACCCTATATACCAAGGCATACAGAAGAATTCGTCTATATATGCCTTTCCAAAGAATTTTCCATACTATTCATAAATTCGACACTGGAATATCATGGAATATTTTTGCATCCGCTGGACCGACTGGACAATAGGCTTCAACACCTTTACTAATTATATATAGAAGACTTGCCATATATGCACAATATACGCTGGACCGATCATCTGTTGTGATTTTATTCTTCTACTATCCTCTTGCTTATCTGGACTCTGTATGCGATAATGTCCGGAATATTTACTGATTAAAAAGTTGATTTGGTCATCATGAGAAGAGAGCTTGTTCAAATAGGCTCATAGTCTGTGGCCTTTAATGGGACGAGATAAATAAGTGAGGCCCGCAGGAGCCCCCGCAAACCAACTAACTTGCCTCCTCATACTTATTGAGCGGTGGACGGACGAGAGAGCTGACTGAAACTGAAGAGGACTTAGGCGGCGGTAAAAGGATTCAAAGGCACAGAAATGTAGCCTGTGACGAGTACAGGAGATTTTTTTTGGGTGATTGGTGTGATGATAGAAAAGGAATTTGTGAGGAAGAATATTCTGAGTAAGTGCCTAAGGATATTATGTGTATAAGAAAAATTTTATATATTTAGTCCCCTGTGGCATGGCAATATAAATAAATAGAGTGAATAAACTTGAGTCATTCAGGAAGGAGGTTGTAGTCCAGTCCATAGTGACGGAGGTGCTCATTTTATTTTAAAAAAAACTAGCAGCATATCTAATAGAAGAGTGAGTATTAATATTTTGCTGTATCATTTTCATTCTAATTCTATAATTCTAGGTACATGGTGAAGCCTTGTATTGAGAACTTGGGTAGTATATGCGCGTAGTGGAGCTGACAATAGACTCGGTAAGCTGATAAGAGTTGTAGAAGAATAATAATCTATGGGTGGCAGTTGGCATAACATGTTGTGGAATTAAGGTAGTATCAAGTGTTTAATTTGCAATTTATTCTGCATTTTTCTACAGGCCGAGCAAGACAACAACTGTTTAAACTGGTGAAATTCTAGTAAATCTTCATTGTGGGAGACCATTAAATCATCATCATCGTCATCATCAGTGGTGACCTTGCAAGAGCTATCGGGAAAGGATCTGGTCCTATTAGAGTTTATTGGGCCAGGGAAACTTAGTTGATCCTTGAAAGAGACTAGTGGCTTTTTATTAATTTATCCTTTAGAAGATTCATTCCCCGTCTACTAACGTTGCACATGTGAACTAATGTTGTTCTAGTAGTGGAGAAGATAGTGAAAAATAACTGACGGACAGTGCACTTTCACGTGCTTCAACTGTATTTTGCCTTGACGTCATATTTAATGTGCGGCAAAAATGAAGAAGAGTTGATTCAACTGTGATGTGCGGTGTCTATAAAACAAACTATATATTTTGGCTGTGAATGGTACAAGTGATTGATTAAGTTAGTCGGACCTGGTTAATTGACAGAGCTTTCCAATGGGATGAAAGACAAGCTGTAAACATTTGTGTAGTATCGTAGAAGTGATACTGAAACTATTTTCAGTGTCTCAGGCTGTTGAGAGAAGAACATCGACAACTATTAGTGTAGAAAATCCCAAGGTCTGAACTGTCTAAATTAACCTTTGACAGTTTGCAACATTGAATGATTACGAAAGCTACTGCATCCTCATCTTCTTCTTGATACTACTTTTCAAAGCTCCTATGAGCTGATAAGATGGAAGAGGAGACTCAGAGTGCGTAATAGTTTTCTCATTCTTCATCATGTAAATATGACATGGGCCTTGAATTATTGTTTGCTTGCTTTTTGTTGGGGTCATCATCAGGCAGGCTGTAAATGACATTTCTCTTCTGTCACTCCCTGTATCATTTTGTTCAGCTATCATTGTTTTGCTTATTCTCCTTCTTCTTTGTATAGTTTCACTTGCCTCTATGGATTCGAAAATGGGAGCTTCCAATCGTAGTCTAATGCCTAGTAAGTTCCATACCTGATGTACATACTAAATACACTTCAAGTGTAACTATCTTGGTTCATTACAAGTTAAAGTATCTTGGTAGTTCATTCTATGGTGGATTACTTGAAGAGCCTTTGCAAGCCAGACAGTTCTGGTTCATTGGTGCGTCCATAATGATTCCTGAGTGAACGTTCATATAGTGTGTGATGTGAATAAGGATTGATCCAGAGCCTTAATGTGTTGCAATAGATTAGTTTAATTTGCCTGGGATTTTGGGATATTAACGTTGCTGCTTGGAACAGTTGCATAATAATGTGGTATAACAATAATGTAGATTTGTTCTTTGGAGGGAATTTCTGGAGTAAGTCACCTCGGGAGAATGTCTACAAAGTGCTCAAAAGTTCTCTGACGTGTGACGCCAACAACAAGACTAATAATTTTCTGTATATTGTGAAATTTCTCATGTAGATATTGAGACTTCGCCACACTACGGGAGTGTGAACAGCAGCCATCTCGATATGACCCGACAAAGAAGTCATCATAGCTCCAGCGGGTTGAGTGATGATAAGAGCTCGTTGGCAGTAGACCGTATGAGACGTCGGCTACGATTTTTCTTTATGAACCCGCTACAGAAATGGGAAACTAAGAGGCAATTACCATATAAACTTGCTATTCAGCTAGTAAAGATATTCTTTGTAACAGCACAGGTACTAAAATGAACACGAAAAATTTAAGGAATGTCATCAAAACTATGACATCAAAAGGATTTTGTCTGAGTGCTGTTTTTTTTTCAGCTAATTTGGTTTGCTTCCTATCGATATGCCAACGTTAACTACACGAATGACAATCGAATAACATTCTCACACTTGTTCCTGAAAGGATGGGACTCTAGTCGCGAGATCACTTCTTACCCTCCTACTAGTGGCCCCTTGGCAGTGTACACTAAAGAAGAGTTTTATGAATACTTAGATTTTGCCATAAATGTCGTAAGTTATCTCAGATTTGTGATATAAAATCGTGGGATACTGATTGATTCCATTTGGATTTGCATGTTTGTGGTTATAGTACAGCGACGTAGAAAATATCTCGATTGGACCCTATTTTTACACGGATCCTGATGGAGGGATTGGACCACTACAAATATGCTTAGATCAGTACAAAGCCGGTGTGATTTTTGGTTTTAATGAAAGCTTCACTTTCGATAGTGAAATCATCCACCAGTGCATCAGTGTGCCGCCGGTTGTGTTAGAGAAGAGTAAAGGGAACTTCTCTACTGCAGCATTTCTTGAACAGAACAATTTCACCATCAACTTTGATGCTGTGCTGGAAACGAGCCTAGTGTTTAGCCTGAAGACTGTGCGCTTTCGGGATTTGGGTCCTTTGAAATCGCCAGATTGTTTTCGCTTCGATGTTGAGGTAAGTCCTGTGACTCCATTTGACACAAAGAAGTATTTTGGCTGATATTGAGACACATTTTTTGGAATCTAGATCTCCCTTAATAACAGAGATCATGATGGACAAACTTTGGTTGACTTGGAAACGTCAACTCACCGACTCCTTTGCAAAGGCAGTGCTGAGTTCAAAAGTAGGTAGATTCTGTGAGAAGAATCAAGCTGTCTTTCAGTACCTTGGATTTAATTTTTGCTTTCAATGCCTACACAGATGACAGTAAACTCGAAAAGATCGCCAGGAGTGCGGTAAATTATGCGGTCATAGGGATGTGTACACTCTCGCTTGTCCTCTGCTGCCGTGCCATTTATAGGGCTCAACTTCTTAAAGCGGTAGGTGGAAGCGATCGGTGGCCTTGAATTATTGTGAGTAGGTAGTTTAGAAAAATTGTAATAATTTGTACGAATATTTGTGAGCAGGAAGCAGTTTCGTTTTTCAAGAAATTTTTCCAACAAGAATTGACAGTGAATGAGCGATTGGATTTCTTGAACTTTTGGTACTTGCTGATTATCTGCAACGATGTACTCATTATAATTGGCTCCGCCTTGAAAGAGCAAATTGAAAACAAAGTGAGTTTACTACAGTAGTTTTGTGCTTATCTAACCAACCCTCACTAACAGTCTTACTTGAAGCGTGATTTTCAAAGCGTCTTTTTTTCCAGGAGCTCACTGGAGATGCCTGGAACATCTGCAGTCTGTTGCTAGGTATTGGCAATCTCCTGGTATGGTTCGGAGTCCTCCGGTACTTAGGATTCTTCCGTACGTACAACGTTCTAATTCTTACATTGAAGCGAGCCACTCCGAGCGTTCTGCGATTTCTGCTCTGTGCTTTGCTCATATATTGTGGATTTACATTCTGTGGATGGCTTATTCTGGGGCCGTACCATATGAAGGTAACTAAACTAACTCCACACTTAACTACTGCTGGGCCTCTTTAGAATCGATAAGTACTATTACTTTTGCTTACTAATGTTGGACTACTTTGTGATTTTCTCTCCACAGTTCAGTTCATTGTCAATGACATCGGAGTGTCTGTTTGCATTGATCAATGGGGACGACATGTTTGCAACATTTGCTGGGATGTCGTCCAAGTCAGTATTGCTGTGGTGGTTCTGTCGTGTATACCTCTACACCTTCATCAGCTTATTCATCTACGTCGTACTCAGTTTATTCGTCGCGCTCATTATGGATGCCTACGAAACTATTAAATTGTACTACAGCGAGGGATTTCCTCGATCAGCTTTGTATGATTTCGTGGAGGGGCCGGATAATTTGACAGCGACCACTTCAACTTATGGTTCCACTACTACTATGGGACACTCCTCACATGGTCTTATTGGGGAAGGAGTGGTTGGGCGACGAACTTCTGTCGCAGGCGTTTTGGATACAATTGTAGAAACTATTTGTGGTTGTTCAAAACCTCATTCACTCTCAAAGTACGAATCTTCGGACTTGTGTTATCGGACTTTTAGTAATTTGAAGTCGCTATGGGGATTAATGCTTGTTTTTTTGTTACAGGAACTGCTCAACAGAAGCTGTGGATGAAGAAGCTGAGCCACTGCTTAATGCTTAATGTTTTCTAAAGAAAGAGGAATGCGTTGCATTCAAATTGCGTTACACATAGGAACGCAGCACTTGCTTCACTACACGGACGGGATCCACCGTTTAAGGCGCATCAAATTTGCATTTGAAGAGTTGAAGAAAGCCGGTCAGGGCACCGGTGATGTAGAGACTGAAAAGACGTACATTAAGTTATGCACAGGGCAGCACGTTAAAACTTTGGACAAAAAAAACGAGGCCAGCTGTGTGTGTGTGAAGGAGGAGGGGAGTGGATCTAAAATGCAGAAGTATTTTCAAGTCACGAAACGCATTCCTTTTACAACGACGTGGTAGGTGTGAGCTCTGCAATAAAGTGGTTTCAGTATTGACTGATGATAATTTTTAAATTGGGTGAGGCGTCGTGTAGTTAGTGTTTGCTATACAAAAAATAACTCAACTTGCTTCATAACAATAAATGTTAAATTTAATGTTGTTCAGTAAGTTTAATGGGAAAGTCGATGACTTTTTTTAGTTTAGAAGAAGCGTGGAAAAATCATTGCGAATTATACTGCGGATATGGCTGGACTCTTCTGACATGTCTTCCTCAGTTCGCCATTTAGGTGGATCTTCGTCATGGACGTATTTCTCTAGTTCTTCATGTACTTGATCACTACGGGCTAAGTCATTTGGACGACGTGGTAGGACGTGAATATGAACGTGCTGGAATTGTAATAATACCAAGACCAAATTTTATAAAAATTGTGGGCAGATGCAGCGGTCATACTAATCATCATTGTTACTTACGGCTACTGATTGACCAGCATCTTTGCCATCCTGACAAGCTACATTAGCCGCAGTGCTTCCTTGGATCTTTTCCATCACAATGCCAACTTTTTGTGCCAAAAGGAACAAATCACCTATCTCCTCGTCGGATAACAAATGAAGGCGATTGACTTTCCTTTTACTAATCACCAAGACATCTAAGTAATGAAGTGCACGCATTATTGAAACCGCAATCCATTCAAAACTCCAACAACTCAATTTCTAATTGCTTACGTCCAGGCAAAATGCATTTCTTGTTAACGAAGGCTCGAGATAAATTGGATTCCAGAAAAATCATCTTCTTTTTTACAGTAACGTGACCAAATTCGAAAAGATCTTCTCCTACGTTGTCCTCAGGTATACTAAAGCTTCTAATTGTTCCCATGGAATTCATTCGTCTATGATCACATACCAACAAAATCATGAGATCAAAGGTCATGAATGGAGAAATGAACATCATAAGTCCTTGGAACTCACTTATGCTGCAACACTGGCATATCCCTTCTTATCTGTTGAAGAGATTTTAAGTCAATATCCGCAAAAATAAGTTGATCAGTAGGTCCAGCCTCTGCCAAGATTTTCCCCCAGGGATTGATTATCTGCACAGTTAACAGATTTAAAGTTTACCTGGGAATTATCGACTATAGATTAGCTAGATACACAAGGAAACTAACCATGGAATGCCCATAAGAACTCCTCTTGTCGTTATGTGACCCCACTTGAGCTGCAGCAACAACATAGCACTGATTTTCTATAGCCCTTGCACGAAGCAACGGTTCCCAGTGAGCCTCTCCTGTAGGAATAGTAAATGCTGACGGATAAGTGAGCATCTCCGCTCCATCCCTTCGAAGTTTATCACTAAATTCAGGAAACCTAAGATCATAACACTGGAGAAATGTCATTCTTTATTAGAATTTAGCTGCGGAGCATGTTAGAAATGTCAATAGCTTACGATTGCTAGGCCGATTTTTCCAACTGGGGAGATGACAGGTGGGACTATTTGGCTTCCAGCTTTTACAGTATTCGACTCACGAAGGTCCACATTCTTTTCGGGGATACTCACATCGAATAGGTGGACTTTGCTATACTGGGCCACGATTTCTCCATTGCAGTCAATTATCAAGTGGAGGTTTGAGACTTGAGGTCCTTTGGTATTCCCCTCCTGTGGACATTATTATAAATAAAGCCATTGAATTAAGCCAATTGACCTCTGTTACAGTGCAAGCTACTAGGCTTGGTTTTATAAATTTTTAATCTCGTCTAAGTCGTGAGCTTGATTTACCAGCTTGAGATGGAAACCACCTAATGACAGCCACACATTCAACTTTTTGGCAATGTCTCTGTAATTAGAAATGACGGGTCCATCCAGTGTCTCCGCAAGTGCAAAAGTTTCTTCTCTCTTACTACCGATGAAATCGAAGGCTTCCGGAAGGAATACCATCTGGAAGGTAAATTTATTAATTCCTGTCCAAGATCATGATTTACAAAAGACCAAGAAATAGCTCAAGTGTTATTCAAGTCACCTTGGCCATCTTGGCAACAGCTTGCTCAATCAGTGAATTGCATATCTTCATGTTCTTGTCCTTGTCGTTTCCAGAGGTCATTTGAACTGCAGCAATGAGAGAGACTTGATTCCCAGGTGCTGGATCTGCCATAATAGAAAATGCCCGGTTTGCTGTCACAATACGAGTTCCTACTGCAATCTTAAGCTGGCCCCACTGGAAGTTCTTAATACTCACTGAGACCAAAATACGTCTCAAAGCCATACGCTATATGCAACGTCAAGTTTCAAATGAACTTGAACCTTTGAGTCAGTTTTAATTAAAAGCTATGGATAATAGATGAAGTCACAAAAGTGAATACTATTCACTTTGTTTATATCCGCAGTAAATCACGTGACCGCCACGAAGTGTCATAGAAGTCAAAGAATTCTCTTGTTACCCGAATTCTGATATACTGAACAATAACTATTACTGCCAGAATGCAATTGATCTTGAATGGAAACTTTAATGACTGAGGAGTTGCTCATTTTCAACATTCCAAAAGTTTTTAGCTTTTTCCAAAACTTTAGATCCAACTTCATGGCTTGATCCTCCAGGCAAATATTCAGGAGTGAATTCTCTGTAGGCCATGCATATTCTTCGGTTGGTGATGTCTTGTCTGTGAATGCGATGTTCCCATTCATATCGAGCAGGTCCGTACAAGACTAGTAAGGACCTTCGAGGCATCAATAGGCGTACTGCAGGGTAGTCACTTGGCGAAGAGCCTTGGCTATTATTTTCATCATCACTTTTCCACGAGCTACAGTACGTCAAATTGTACTTTGTCGAAGGACCCACAAACTTTGTCATTGTTAACACAGAGTCTGACAGTAAATTGACTGAAATTATACGCTCTCCCCAGACCCAACAGTCATCAATGTGGGGATCAATGCAAGCACCAGTTTCTGGTCTGTATTCTATTGCACACTGCTCCACAGTTTGGAAATCTCTGAGCAGGTCTACGCTTTGGAATTTATCTTGTACAAATTGACTGAATTTAGGAAATCCATTAAAACTTGTCCCGTTTATTTTCCGCTTCTTGAAATTTGTCTTTGGACCAAAGTTCTGTAAACAAAATCATGCCCTTAAGTTACAACCAACAAATCGTTTTTGTATTTATCAGTCAAAAAGCTACCTGTTTTCTACGACCACTTTGTGATAAGTCCCACTGCATGAAGTCGCATCCTAATGTCATCAGCTCTTCTTCCTCTTCAGTTATAAAATCAGGCTACGGAAAAGAAACACTGTCAGGCTAACACACAACATAAGTTAAATTTTTCTTTCTTCCTTTGACTTACCACCATTAATACCCCTTGAAAACTGTAAGGCTCGCCTTGATGGTTTCCATGTTCCTTGAATACATTAAGCCCTTCCCATGCTTTATCCCCACATAAATGACAAAATTCCAGTGTCCTCAAGTTCTGCAAAAAAATCACAATTATTAATAAAAATTCTCTTGAATTGCAATCTGCATTATGGCTCACTTCGCTCCCACTGTCTGAAGGATTCGCTACTCCGAACTCAGCTTCACAAAGCAGACAAGTTCGGATTCCTTTGCACCCACAAGGTCGCGGCTTGAACATTTTCCAAAATACTTTAAAATCCTTCAAAATCTGTTGTTACTGGAACTTCATTCATTAAAAACTCACTGAACTCCTTCCCACTTCCCATGTTTAAGAATCCCACATGTGCAACTGTTCTGGCTCTCAGTCAGTCCCGCGGCACTTAGCTCGTCGGCCTCTGAAGAACCTTCTCAATGTTCAACATTGTATGGGCTGCGTTTTCAGGACGCTTATTAAACTTAGGACGCGTAAATCTCCCAAACGTATAGAGACATAAAGAACATTTTGTTCAAGAGCTGAGGCTTGAGAGAATAAGTTTCTGCAATCAAAAATTGACCTCAGGTGCCATCTCAATAAGTTATGAATGCTGAATGCATAATATGGGCAAGTGTTATTCGTTATGAGTGGTCTAGATTTGACACAGAACCCCAGCTGAAAGTCAGAGTTTTGTTCGTTCCATTTCTAGAGTTGGAGTGGATTTAATAAGCATGAGCAGAAAGACGGAAATAGTAAAAGTATTTATTTACTTAAACACCAACTCTGCCACATAATCATAGAGCTTGCGAGTTGCAATATAAACCAAAAATATGGCTCCATTTGATGGAAAAGCCCGAATAGTTGTTGCTAGGAAACCGCCCCAAAATGGCATTATCACGCCCTCTTTTCGCACGATCTGCCGAATGCAGTCCACTGAGTTTTTGTACTTGGGATTCTCCATGTCATCTGCTTGGAGTCTGGACTTGACCACATCCATTGGGATACATGACCACCAAAAAATTACCCCTAAAATAACATGACATAAATTTTAAGTCTATTTAAATTTCTACATTTTTAAATGGTTTATTTAAATTTATTTATGTAAAATAGTCATCTATTACCAGCTGTCCCTCCTGCAGCAAACAGACAATATGGCGAGGGTATACTTTCCTCTGAAGGTCCACTGCGGCAGATTTGGTCCAAATACAAATTGTAGCAGGTTGTATATACTCCATGCGAGTGCACATCCCTGGGTAGCAATAAAAACTAAATAAAATTTTAACATAAAAATTCAAGAGTCTTTTTCACTACCGTAGTAAGGTAGCGCCCATGCCCATACCCAGCCCTCTCCAACCTCTAACTTGCATGAGCCTTTTAAATGTAGTCACGCCACTGGGTTTGTCGTCTCCGCTAAGTTGCATTTGAACTTTAATTAACTCCACTGGGCCAGCAACTATCGTTTGAGCAGCTCCTCCAACACAACCGGCTGCAAAGATTTCTCCATATGTGGCCAGATCTTCTGGGTGTTTATTCTAAAAATTCGTAATAAATTACGATTGAGTTTGCTAGAAATTTTAGAACATACTGGATACTTTTCTGCACGGCCATCTCGACGTGTAAAGAAGTTCAATGTGGATGTACAGCTTGCGAAAAAAACTGCGAAAATTGCTCCGTTTGTGTACAATGGAATTGCCATGCCTCGGAATAAGCCTGCAGTTCGTTTACAATAAACTTTCTTGGTTTGAATGGCGAACGAGAGCAAGTATAACAAGACCTTAAGGTCAAAAGTACAGTTCATAATAATGGTCGTACCTTTGACAATCCCTTTCTTTTGAACAATGTGAACCGCAGTATTCCACATTGTACCGCCTAGTACTTGCTGGTAGACTTTTATTGTGTCAAACGGATACCCAACGGCAAGTCCAGCCATACCTTTTAAAGTTAGAAAAGTCAACTGAACAAATCAAAGTGAAATTGCAAGTTTAGAATTAACTCAAAAAAATTTATTTGTAGTCACCTCCTACCGCACCAGCTACCAATTCTTTGACGACTTCATTAATAGCATTTGCTGTTGACATTTTTGGCGCCCTATAAACCTAATTATTTTAATAAAAATTAGTTGGCCTAATGGCAATGGCCTTAAGTTCGACGACAGAGTTCCCATTTTCCATTAATTTTAAGATTGCCAGCGTGTTTACAACACCAAATTGCATTACGTATCCAATGCAATAGTTATTTAAGTAATTTAAATAAGTTTTCTGAAAAATAATGCAGCTGAACGCTGCAGACAACAATGTGGACGACTTACGATTGTAACACCAAAGTACTTAGCGTTTCATAAACAGTTTCGTTCCTGTGATCCATTTTCAAGTTATCTCTTAGAGTCTTTATAATTTTATCTGCATCCTGGTTAACTTGAAATTGGGCCATGGCTACAGAAACATCATTTATAACGATTAAAGGGAATCCACAAACAATAATGCACAATTGGTAAGTTGGAAAAGTCACCTTTGTGGACGTAAACTGAGACATTCGTAGGATCCAGTTCCAGTACTTTATCAAACTGCTGATCAGCTTCATGGAAATGTTGATTCTCAATGAGTGCCTAATAATGAATGAGGAAATTCTACGTACCTTCACTCGGCATGTTTTCACAACGATCACTAAAACCTGGCCGTACAAATTGAAGACATCAGGAGAGTTCGGAAATCTGCGCAATAACTTGGGAAAACTTTTAAAACTTCGTCTCTTACAGTGTAGTTTTCATTATGAACGTGGTGCCTATACAAAATGTACAGATGCAGCAGCAAGTGCAAAGTCCGGGCACATCTGAATTGCTTTCGCTAATTGGTTCACAGCTTCCTCTACAGCTCCTTTGGTCAATAGTACCTGGCCCCTGTGATGAAATACGTCCACATTGTCCGGCGTTAGTTTGTCAGCTTGATCACAGCATTTCAAATCATCTTGGTCGTTGTCCTGGTGAGCGTAAAATGATCCTAACTTCACCAAGGCAAGGCACTGGATTTAGCCTGAAATTCAGTATAGGTTTCGAACGAAGTTTTGTTAAAACATTATTAAACATAAAATTTTGAAGGTCAAGTGGTTCAGTTGGAGTTATGAACACTTACGGGAGCAAAAGAATCATCTATCTGAATTTCTTCATCTCGACTGCAGCAGCTTGAGATGGAAACTGATGCGACGTGACAAGTTGTTGTTGCTTTGAAGAAGTGACGATATGGGAGGTCGATGAATAGCATAACTCTTATCCACCGTTTCAACTGTTCGATCCAGGAAAAGAAGGAAGGACCATCATTTTCCTCTTCAGGTTCTTCATGACCGAATTCTTCTTCACTTTCATCATCATTATCTTCAGGATTGGAACCTGTGGAACAATTTCAATTGATTGCTTCATTTCAAATCCAATATCAACTTTAATAAAAACAAAAAAGCTTACCTCGATGTGAGGAATGGCTAGAATTGTTATTATTAATATTAAATTGATTCATGATGCTCATTCAAGGAAATGAGTTCGCAACTTGAATTTATCCTCATATGAACCAATTCCTTCCCGATTAAACCGAATTGCAATTGCTCCAAAACAAGGCAATAGATTTCCCTTTAAAATCCACTTTGCTAACACTCCAAAACTTGTACTTGAAGGTCACTGACCAAGGCACTAAAATTTAAGACACTTTAAGGACTTCAAAAAAGTTGGAAATTAGTCCAAAATAAAACATGTTGAAGGCCTTCGCCCTTAAGAAAGTATTTTGGCTGCTGCGATGGAGTGATGATTCATGGAAAGGAATGCTCGCTCGCATTAAATATCTCAACGTTCCTCCAGCACGTGGTCGCCTCAATTGAACGCGAAATGGGACAACAACAAGACCGACCACGACCACCACGTGAATTGGAAAGGCGTGCAAAACTGTGGAGTCAATTATTGACGACTGAACTACCGGAAGACAACAGGGCCTTGTAGTGTCTGTACTCAGTGGTCACATAAGTAAAGTTGGAAAAATGGCGACGATAGACGAATTACCAGCGGATTGGAGCTACAAAATTATGAAAGCCTTTTTTGATCATCATGGAGTTGTGAGTCAAAATGTGGAATCGTTCAACAAATTTTTGACTACAGACATACATGATATCATCACTAAGGAGCCTATAGTTGTGGAAAGCTATGCTACAGTAAGTACTGTGGTTTGAATTAATTTTTGTTTTGAACTTGATGAGTTGCTCCATTGAATGTTTTTTTTTGGGTCAAAATAGGAGAGTTTCCCAGTTCGTCACGAAATTCGTTTCCAACGAATTAATATTAACCGTCCGAAAAGAGGAGAGGGAGATGGAGTTGCAAAGTCTAACTTGTACCCCAATGATTGTCTGAATCGATCAATGACCTACGGATCGGAGTTGTATGGATTGGGCTCGATTCGAAAGTTTGAATTGAAGAATCAAGTTTGGGTGCCGGTGGCTTTGTCAGAGTCAGAGCTGAAGGACCAGAAGGAGGACAAAGATGTAAAGAAGATAAAGAGAAAGAGAGGCGATGTGGTCCCTGTGTATGAAAAGTCTTTCTTTGTGTATCTTGGGAAAGTGCCTGTGATGGTCAAGTCCATCGTTTGTCATCTTTCTGGCGTCACCCAGGAGGGCCAAGCTAGAAGGGAGTGTCCACTTGATCCAGGGGGTTATTTTATCATTAATGGGAAAGAACGGGTAAGTTTTTGTATACTACTGCGAAATTGGAACGTGTGGATTGAAAGAAATCTAATTATTTATGTATACGATCATAGGTACTAGTAGCTCAGGAGAAATTGCCAGAAAACAAAGCTGTTGTGTACCGAGTTATGAGGCATAGTAAGTTTGAAATCGAATGTGAAGTTAGAAGTAGCATTCAAAACTCCCTTCGACCTGTTAACGCCATGTGGATTCAATTGAACAAGGAACGTAAGTGCAAGAAGCTTGGTGCTCTCATTTCAAATCTTCCTCGAAGCAACCCGGACACAGTTGATAGCGAGAGTGACGAAGAAGCTACTGGTAAAATGCCAGAGGGCGAGGGCAATAATATCTCCCACGGGAAGCAACTTATTGTGATCATACCACGCCTTCAGAAACCAATCCCGATTGTTCTACTGTTCAAGGCCTTGGGCTGTGGGGATCCTGAGCAGATCAGAAGTTTTGTTATTCAAGGGGACGAAGGCTTGAAGAAGGATCAAATTAATCAATTGATATATTCCAGTCTCAGCCTTTGGGATCCAAAGTTAACCACAGATATCGCGCTGGAGAAGATAGGTGATTATACATACTTCACGTTTTTAGAAGCAAGTTCTCATGTCATGTTTCCATGGTATTCACATCAAGATTGATTTTTCCCTTGCAGGATCTCTGTTCGGCGTAGAAGCTGCTGAGCTGACAGCCCCTGAGTGTCGCTCGAGAGGTCGCGAAGTGCTCAACGATTACGTTTTGCAGCATGTGGGCACAGATCCAAGTGCTGATGATGAGAAATGGAAGCATGTTTGCGACATGATACGAAGGATTTGCGAAGTTTACTTAGGCTGGAGGAAGTATGACGATCGGGATCATTTGATTAATAAAAGATTCCAACTTACTGGTGATCTCTTCCAGCAACTGTTCAAAAAGTAGGTTCCAAACATCATTTAAATGCTTCCTGTCATTCTTTTATTTATTTTATTGAATGATTTGTTCATGTCATGATTCCAGATTATGGCGTCAAGTTTCCTTTTCTGTCCAAAAGGGAGTAAGGAAGAGACTGGAAGGGAAAGATGGATCCATAAACTACGATCTCAAGACCATAATTCACCCATCGACCATTTCACAAGGTTTTAACTATTCGGTTTCGACGGGGAATTGGACGGATCGTAGGGGACCTGTGTCATCCACAGGAGTGTCTCAGGTAACCACTTGAGTCTAATGCAATTTTCAAGTCTGAGTTGAGACGGTAAATTTGTGTTTTCGTATTATTAGGAACTTAGTAAATGTTGCTATGTGTCGGCCTTGTCACATTTGCGGAGAGTAACGACGCCTTCAAAACTACATCGAAACATCACTGCGAGGCAGCTTCACAGCTCAAACTGGGGCATGATATGCACCAATGAAACACCCGAAGGAGAGCCTGTTGGGCTTGTCCAAAATTTTGCCCTATCTGCGGCCATAAGTGTTGGCTTCGATCCCAGCACCATCATTGACATTATTAAGTCGCATGGTTTGGTACCTCTCGCTGAATGCAATGGAAATGATTTGAGATCGTATGTTCAGGAAATTTATTTGACTTTCCCTTAGTACTTTATACCGTTCCTTAATCCTTACAATTGTTTTAATTTGATGCTTTCATAGCGGGTCCAAAGTGGTCGTCAATAGTCGGTGGATTGGAATGCATGAGAACCTGGAAGAATTGGTAAGACATTTGCGAATGCTAAGAAGAGAAGGTCAGATTCCTTCAGAAGTTTCCATTTCATTGGACATGAAAAACAAGGCCACCGTGGAAATTAGGAGCGACGCAGGCCGAATTTATCGACCTCTTATGGTTGTGGAAGGAAGGATACTTAAGGTCACTGCGGACATGGTTACTAGATTAGACCAAGATCGTGATACGTAAGTGTGGGTTAATTCAGAGACAGTGGACGAGTTGAAGGATAATATGATTCAAGGAGTGAGTCTTTATTCATCCAGATGGCTGGCTCTAATGAGGGAAGGAGTTGTAGAAGAACTGGACACTGCTGAGTTGATAAATTGTCATGTAGCAATCGGAGCGTCTGCCTTACAAGATGATGACTCCTCCAAGATATTCAGCCATTGCGAGATTCATCCTTCAATGATCTTAGGTCTTAGTGCATCCACAGTACCATTTGCCAACCACAACCAAGCTCCAAGAAACACATACCAGGTTTGTAGATTATTGTGATTATGATTCATGTAGGGATTTTGACTGTGGAAGTTTCTGCCCAACTGTTGATTTCACAGAGCGGTATGGCCAAACAAGCTGTGGGTTTGCCTGCAACGAATTTTCAGCACCGGTCTGACCCACTAGCTCACGTCATGCATTACCCGCATCGCCCGGTCATGTCAACATTTGGGGCAGAATTGTGTAAAATTTGGGAACTGCCAGCGGGTGTCGAATGCATTGTCGCCATTCTTTGTTACAATGGATACAATCAGGAGGACTCATTAATACTTAATCAGTCGTCCATTGATCGAGGTTTGCTCCGATCCTCTGTCATGCACACTTATATGGATGTAGAAAACCAAGTTTCTGCACGACGGGAGCAGGTACTTAGAATCAAAATTATCGTAGTACCCAATAATTTTGATGTTTTAATGTAATGTTGATAATGATTTTTTCCATAACTTTCCAGGACGAATGTTTCGAACGTCCTGAGAAAGGACGTGTGCGGTTTCTGAAAACTGAAAGCTACTCGCATTTGGATGAGGATGGGCTACCTCCTGTGGGGACTAGAATTAAAGAACGCGACCCAGTTATTGGTAAACTTTTAATTGTGTTTTGCTGCAACGATAATGACTATTAAAGAACTGGATCATTTCATTGCAAAACATTGTGTTTGAAGGTAAAACCGTGGATGTGGTCGGAACGAAGCGGGACGCATCCATGACTGCGAGGCTGAACACGAATGGAGTGGTTTTCAAAGCGTTGGCAACGACGAACGAGGACGGTCAACGCATGCATAAAGTTATTGTCCAAGAGACAAGAATTCCCAAGATTGGTGATAAATTTGCATCCAGGCATGGCCAGAAAGGTGTCATTGGCTTGACTCTATCTCAAGAGGCACGAAATGATTACCTGTTGACATTTTTACTGGGAGCAATGTAATAACTGTATCTTAACAATCATTTGGGTTAACAACAGAGCATGCCGTTTACAAAAGATGGTCTCGTGCCAGATGTGATTCTAAACCCTCACGCGATTCCATCTCGAATGACGATTGGCCATTTAATTGAAGCCCTTGCAACTAAATCAGTCTGCTTGAGCCCACATGCTCGTAAAGACATTGATGCGTCAGCCTTTTCTAAACCACTCACTGCCGATTCTTTCGGTCAGTATCTTCTCTCTAAAGGTTTTCACAAACATGGGGAGGAAATTATGTATGATGGTCTGACTGGAGAAAAGTTACGAGCGACTGTCTTCATGGGCATCAACTATTACCAGGTTAGTATGCCGTGACATGCAGTGTATCTTAACTAGTGTTTCTATATTGTGTCTCTTGATATTTTCAGAGATTGAGACACATGATAGATGACAAGCTGAACATGAGAAATCGCGGCGCAGTTACTTTACTGGAGGGACAACCGAAGCGCGGTCTTACAAGGTGAGTTGTCTGTGACAGCGCATATAAGTTTCCTATGTTTACTAAAATGATGGTAAGTATATGCCTGCGCTGTTGTATTTCATGTGAGCAGAGATGGGGCCCAAAGATTCGGAGAGATGGAACGAGACTGCACGATTTCCCATGGGGCTGCTGGATTCATATGGGAGCGTCTATTTACTGTAAGTATCGGCATGTGTTTTTTTCCAGTCCTTGTAGTTACTTTTTAGTAGTTTTAGCAAAGTAAAATCTTTTCTCATAGGTTTCCGATGCAGCTAATTTTTATGTTTGCAACAACTGCGGATCCCTAACGTCATTAAGCCCATTTATTGGTGTGGACAATGAACAGAGGGAGAAATTGCGTGATGGGGCTTTTTTTCGTTGTACAACTTGTGCTGATCATGGAGATAATGTAAGACCTGATTTTTATGTCTCTACAAGATATTGTATGTATTTCGGTGGATGATGTACCTTATACTAATCATTATTGTTGTTGTAGTTGAGTACCATAGCCCTGCCGAAAGCGGCTAAATTACTTTACCAAGAGCTCATGTCCATGAACATCAGATTAAGATTCAAGTGTACGGATGATTTCCTCGCCAATAAACTTGTGAAGAAAGACTGACTGACTGAGGAACGAAGCTTTATGGATTTGCTTTAGTGCCATCTATTAATGTAAGGAAGTCCCCCTTAGCGATAATGGCAAGTCTTGCAAAAATTATTCGTTGAGTTTGATAATCATTTTTGAATAAATAATGCGAATTATTTTTCAGTAATTACCATTTCTTCAATATCATATGTATCATCACAAACTTAACGACCTCACAAATTATCACAGTTGATTGATTTGATTACTGTTCCCACACTTTTGCGTTCTCGCTGTCATGGCGGCATATGTACCAATGGGACCTTAAGGTTAACGGCGTTTCCTTTCATTGATAATTGGCCGCGTTTTATCATCTCTATATACTTAATTTCTGCATCCAATAGTGTTTCCAATGCTTCTCGTATTTGAGTTCACTATTTCTTCCGACTCATAGCAATGGAGTTTATGTTCAGCAAGGGCAACTAAACGTGAGCTTGAGAATCAAGACCAAACGGTCGGCTACCATGGAAGCAATTCAAATTGAAAATAAAACTTCACAAAAAACTTTGGTGAATGATGACCGACAGGCGCATGTTCTAAGAAATTCTCTTGCCATTTTGAAATTGAACCCCCATGGCCGGACGGTTCGAAGAGGTCTCACTGAATTCAGTAACCTTTTGAGGTGGTGCGGAGTGCGGAGTAACCTCATGCTTGTCATCATGTCAGGACTTTTCAAGGTGAAATCCAGATTAGAACAGGTCATCAATCGTGAATGACAAACTGAGGAGGATGAGAGTGAGAATACAGAGTGCGTATTCTGCAAAGCTGCCCAACACAAACAGGGACGCAAAGGGACAATATTTAAAGCGACTGGGTGGCTCGAGCGGTCCATTGAATAAAGGACTTGCAAGTTTGTAAGTGAATTTTTCCTGTTGAGGTCATGCTACTGTTATCTCTGGGGTCATGTCACTGCTGTCTTTGGAGTCATGTCATTCTTGTCCTGGTAGAAAGAAGAAACATGTTAGGCGAAACTTTTCCCAGTCTAGCAATAGGGCTGGATCCATTTGCTCGGACTGTGAAGTCTCCACGGATTCGTCAAATTTCTACGAGGATGACACAAGTGAGAATGAAGAAAAGGATGCAGACTGTGAAGATTTACCCACAGCTGAGCGTCCATATTCCAAAATTCTCAGTTTTCATTACCACACAAGGCCAGCTGCAGCTGAAAATTCAAAGGAAAATCCATCCAAGACGACGAGATGGTCACGGGTGTCTGCGGAGCTGAAACAAGTGGTCATGCGGCGATCGTGCTGCCAAGATCGTCACTCCCACCGGCCTCACTGTCGACCCTTAAAGTCGCTTAACAATCAAGCTATTCTATCGGGTACGTGTATTACGTATCGGCGATGTAAAAAATGGCCGAGCCATTATTCCATATATCTTGCCATATTATCCAGCCATTTACTTATTCTACTACTATCAAGTAACTTTTGTTCCATTTCCAGGTACTGGCTCAAAGAATCTGTCATTCGTGAAGCAGCAGTTAGCAGATAAAGTACTTCAAAGTGGAAAAGTCAGCGAAGTGGTCCATGTATTTTCATGTGCGCAATTAGGCTCCTACTGCAGACCTTCAGCTCCCATTAGACAGCAATATTACAGCACTGCGACTGCGAGTAATCACAGAAGGAGTCCCGCAGCGATAGATTTTGGCTGCATACCGGACTTAATTCCGATACCTCGGACACTAAATGACTTTGATATGACACTGTTCGGGAATCTTGATGAAGAACCTTACGCAGTAGAATGGGAATATGTAGAGGAGCTACTTCGAAAGCAAAAAAATGAGGAGGACGATCGGCTGTCACCCGATCGGAAGAAGAGCTTGGAATACATTGAGAAGACATTTGAAGGGATTTTAAATAGGGATGTTGTCCTTCCTCACAATCCGTAGGGAGCGTGTGCTTAGAAACCATTTGGAAAATGTGGTACAAGCAATTGTCTTTGTAAATGGTTCACGTGTTTTCACGTAGACTGGTGAAAAAAACCAGTGCTAGAACAAGTTACCTTACAAAACACTTGCAGTCGAAGAATGAATGGGCTTATATAATATAGAGACGTAAAACTTAACCATAATATTCTTCAAGTTTGTTGTATTTGAATTGAAGAAAATAATGTTATTGTTATATGCAAATACAAATATATACTTCATGTATGAAGAAAAATGAACTTGAAAATGAAATAAGTTACATTTCGTTTCGGTTATTTCTGAAAATGATTAGAAAAAAGCAGTAGAATGTATTACTAGGAAGGTACTCGAGCAAAGGTTTTAGAATTCTTTCTTATAAACTCCTCTGCCCAGCGGAACACAACGGCGAGGTCATCAGAAGGAATAGAACGGTACATGTTCTTCTCGGAACAGCTGATGATTTTCATGAACTCTCTAAATAGAGTGAAATTTTTTCGGGCTTCTACCAGCTTCATGAAATAACGGACAACCTAGAAAAAATTAAATGGAAATGGACACAATTCAAATGGTTGAGTGGTAAACTTCATATGAGCTTTCATAAGAGAACACTCACATTGCTAAGAATGAAGCGACGACTTTCAAAAACTTCATACTGCTCTCGAGGACCATTCTCTTCCGAGGTGCAGTTGGCCAGAAAGCCATTTTGATACTCCAGTAGATCTTTGAACCGATCGAAAGCAAACTGCGTGATTGCAGCAAAGTTCTTTTCCCAATTCTGCTTCCTAGTTCGATAGTCACGAGCTTTGTTGTCAAAGACAGCTCGATCTGCCAATGTTCCCTCCACTCTGCCATCATCCGGTTTAGGCTCGTTGCAATAAATGTTAACCCATCGCATGTAGTTTTCAACTGCGTCCTGGATATAAATTGAGGGATCAGCATTTATCATCCATGCTATAGTATAGGCCTTGGCAACTTACCAAGTACTGCTGGTAGCATTTGAATTCCTTAACATAAGTTGTTTGGTAAAGCTCGGAAATTTCAGAAACTTCTTCTAGGCAGTTGGGCTTAATCTGAAGAGAAAATGAGAGGGATGAGCATAAGGTACGGCAAAAAAATACGTTCACGAACCATGCGTCGTTATTACCTTCCTAAAGTAGTTCTTTAAGTTGTCAGTTTTCCCCGCTGGAAGGTGAGTGCGAGCAATAAGAAGTACAGATCGCAAAAGTGCCAACATGACAAGCTTGGAATCGTCTACATAATTATAAGCTAGCGAGATCCATTCCAAGTTATCCGGGTTAAAGTCTTCGTCCTTTCCTCTCAAGGTCTCAATGACACAAACACCAATTTCCAGGGGGTCAATCCCACTGAGCTGAGAGGCAGTGAGAAAGATCTCAATTTCAGAGGTGGATACTTTGACAGTGCTTGTGGTGACGGAGCAGATGTGCTGAGCTATGAGTGGAACTTGGTACACTTTACTCATTTGCTGAACATAGTATGGCAGGTAGATTAAATAACCGACTTTCACCAGGATCTGAAAACAACAAGCCATGGAGTGAATCATAGTGCCTACAAATATCATCAATCACGCCAATATACGCCATACCTGAGTATACAATTCAACAAACTGATTCATTAGATCCGTATTGACCGGGTAGTTACAAATGCGGTAAGCAATGAGTAAGTGAACAATGAAGCGAATTGTATGATTTAGCACGCTCGGATGTTCAGTTGTCATTCTGCAAACAAATTCAATCCAATTAGTTTACTTCTAAGATATGCAGAAAATTCCAATAGATTGACTGATTAAGAGTTTTTGAGGCTTACTCAATGAAAGAAGCTAGATCATTTGTGTAAGCTCCCAGAAATGTCTCCGGAGTATTCAACATAGTCTTCAACTGGACTTCGCGAAATATTAAATCTGCACTAAGGACTGGTTGGAAAGTAGGGAAATTTGAGGTGACAGTATCAACTGACTGCTCAAGATCCAGGAACTGATCCCAGTACTTTGCTGGCATTCCAATGTACCGAGCGTCACTGCAACTCCGCAGTTCTTTCTCCACACCTACATCGTAGGAGGTCTTCAGGTATGCCCACAACTACAGAGATAATAATGTCAGTTTTCTTGAGAGGTATACGTACCACTTCATTTTTTTCTAACCTGGTCATCCCAAGAGGGGCAGGCGAGTAACATGGCATCTCGATGACCACAAAGTGCTCCCAAAGCTGCTCGCTCGTATTTGGATTGTTTGTTTGCATCACATATCAAAAATGCGGTCCTTTTCCACAAATCCCGCCTCACATTTCCAGTTACTTGAAAATTAGGGCGCTGATGAGTTGACCGTCGATTGATGGGAGGAATTACTTGTGCAGGAATGGATTCACCCATATCAACTTTTTCACACTTTAAAGTCATGTGAGGCCCATACAAACTTGCACCATATGCTGTATTCCCACTTTCATGAAGAAATTTAAATGCTTGCTCATGATCTCCTACTCGAAGGTAGTGGAAGCACGCTATGTGAGCTTTGGTATTTTCAGCCTGGTTCAAAGATAAATAAATTATCAATTCCATCAATATAACGATAATACAACTTGAGATCCTACCTCGTCTAGTTCGTGGATATGACGGTTTTCCCTGGTAATGGCATCAGGATCAATATGCTGAACCATTTTGTGCTTAGACGGCTTCCCCAGCAGCTGATCTTTCTGTAAGAATCCATTTCACAATTCGTATGAACTTTCCATTTCAACATGGATGTCGTTCACAATTCATGTTTCCAACTTGACATACCTTAAGAGTTTCTAGGGTCTGTTCCCAATTGACGAACCTCTCTACCAGATCCGGTGCATCCTTCTTTCGTGGGTAGTTAGTTTCCAGCCACTTAATGATAGTTTGCATCTAAATTCACACAAACTTGTTAAATCTAACACCGTAAAAACCAGTTAAAAAAGTTATGATAAAATCTCATACCTCCTTTAACTGAGAGTTCCTACCAACAGACTGGTCAACAGTTTCAATTTCACTGATATGATAAACGTCCTGAATAGTCCCACCAGCTTCACATTCACTCCTATTATCCTGATCACTGAGTCTTTCAGGCAGCAAACTCCTCATCAGCTCCCAAGTTTCTTGCTCAACTTTAAGATTTCTTTTCATCTATATTATAGAAATCAAATGAATCTTTCAAACTCTTGTTCCAACATGATGCTATTAATAACTGTAACTTACTCTGTTGAAAACAACTTCATCAATATCTGTGTCCGGCTCTTTGAGTGATAGTAAAGCGCCATCAAGATGCCGCATCCAGTGATCCATCACTTCAAAGATTTGAAAAGATGCCTTGAGCGGCTGGACTGACACGAGGAATTCATGAAAGAGGTTCTCCATTCTTGATTAGTATAATTCAAAGTCTTCAATTTCCAAAGGTTGATCCCCACTGTGATTAATAGAGTAATTTGACACTTGCTAATAATATTAATATTCTCACATAAAAGTATACACATTCAGTCCAGCCAGTAAAATTCTACAATTTTTCCAGTCCAATAATTTCTACAATTCTTCCATTCCAACAATTTCTACACATTTTTCTTCAACAAATTTTTCTAAACTTTTGAGGTCACGTACCTTAAAGGACCTCTCCTTCCTGATTTCAGGGCAGTGTGTTGAAATTGCAATATAAGATTGCAAGAGGTAGATAGATGTATGTCGTTTGGATCTTCAAGGATTTCCAAATTCACTGGTCATTGCAGAATGGTTGTACAATTTAGCCTAATTAGGATTCACAATAATTGATAATGAACTTGCACAAATCACCAATAATGAAGAAATGCCCCCACATGCAGCCGGCAAGTTGAATCCTTCCTGAATTAAGTTGCAACGGATCCCATTCCCGTAGATACCGCCGTGCTTGGCAATGGAAGAAAGAGCAGCCATCGTGATGAGACACTTGAGGTAACAAAAGGAGGCAAATCTTGGCCAGTCGCATTGCTCCCATTGACAAGGCGGGACTCTTCAGACAACGTTTCCAGAATCAATGGAAAGTTGGAAAAAGTTCTGATGAAAATTTTTTACTAAAAGATACTTATTGAAAATTGTTATACATAGAATTTGAGCAAGAAACTCGTAGGAATTGGCGACCACACTACCGGCACGTTGCTGAAGACCCGTAGGGCTCATTTGTCTTCTCAAATTGACAAATCAATCAAATTTGAAAAATGGGGAAGAAACAACATCAGAAGGACAAATTGTAAGTTAATTTCATTTTGTTAAAATTTTAGTTAATTCCATAATGTTAAAATTTTAGTTAATTCCATAATGTTAAAATTTTAGCTGATTTCATAATGTTAAAATTGAAATTAATGTGATGATTAGGTACTTGACGTGCACAGAGTGGTCCACATTGTACGGTGGAAAGCGACCGAAACACTTGACCCCTGACCAGGCGGAATTCAAGCGACTGCCGTTTGACCATTGTGCACTGTCCCTTCAGCCTTTTGAAAGTCCTTATTGTGATAAAGATGGAAATGTATTTGAACTGGTGGCTCTGTTGCCATTCATCAAGAAGTATCATTGCAATCCGATTACTGGGGAGAAGATGGATTCCAAGTCTCTCATCAAGCTCAACTTCCACAAGAATAGTGAGGGCAAGTTCCACTGTCCAGTTATGTTCAAGACATTTACGGCTAATTCTAACATTGTGGCGGTCAAGACCACTGGGAATATATTTTCATTTGAGGTATGGAGAAGATGTGTGTGTGTCAATGGGAGCGTAAAATGAAAAGTTAAGTTCAATTTTGTACTGTAGGCAATTGAAGAACTTAATATTAAGCCGAAGAACTGGAAGGAGCTTCTTACTGATGAGCCATTTACCCGAGCTGATATCATCACCATTCAGGATCCTAGGAACCTTTCCAAGTTTAATATGACAGGCTTTCACCATTTGAAAATGAACCTGAAAATCCCTAATGAGGGTAAGTTTAAGTCAGTTTCTCGTATGTCAGTTTGAAAATACATGGCTGAGTTTTTAAAACTTTGATGTTGTAGAGTATGAGAGGGCGAAAACAGACCCTACCGCCAGGCTCAAAACTGTAGCTCCTGAGACGCATGATATTTTAAAGGAGTTGAAAACCGTGGAATTTACCCCTATGAATAAGACAAAGGAGAAGAAATCTGCAGATGTTGTGAACGCGGTAATTATCACAATTTTTTGTCGATTTGTAGAATGCTTCTTATGTCAGATATATAAGGTCAAAATGTATTCTGATTGTCCATAGGCACATTATTCTACTGGAGCCGTGGCAGCCAGTTTTACGTCTACATCAATGCCTGTAGAAACGGTGCATGAGGCTGCGATTAGAGAGGAAGATTCAGTTCGGTATGAAAGGGTGAAGAAGAAAGGTAATAGATATCTTGGCTATGGTCAGCATTCAAGTTTGAAGTCATTTATATTCACAATGAGTGTCTTCTCAGGCTACATACGTGTTAAAACTTCTCATGGACCGATCAACCTGGAGTTATATTGCGATGCAGTTCCCAAGACATGCGAAAATTTCCTATTACTTTGCAAGAGAGGATATTATAATGGGACAATATTTCACCGGTCAATAAAGCATTTTATGGTAAGAATCGTTTTATCCAGTCAACCGTCTTGAACGAATACACACCTTTGAAAAGATGCTTCCACACATTACAGATCCAAGGCGGTGATCCAACTGGGAAAGGAACTGGCGGAGAAAGTGCCTGGGGCAACGCATTTGAAGATGAAATCAAGCCAAGTCTGTCACACACTGGAAGAGGAGTTTTGTCCATGGCTAATTCTGGTCCGGATACAAACAAATCGCAGTTGTAAGTAATTTTTATCAGTGGTAGCTTCACACATGATGCTTCACCGTCTCACTACAGCGTTATTTGACCCATTCTTCCTTCACAGTTTTATAACTTATCGATCATGCAAGCATTTGGACGGGAAGCACTCAATCTTTGGCCGTGTTGTCGGAGGAATGGAGACACTATCCGCCATTGAAGCAGTGGAAACGGACAATAAAGACAAACCTATTGAAGATATCGTCCTCCTTGAAGTTCAAGTTTTCACGGATCCATTCGCGGAAGTTGATGAAGTGCTTGCCAAGGAGCGTGCGGAGTCAAATGGGAAATTATTGAATGGAGCCAGTGAACCCATGAAGAAGAAAGCTGCAGTAGCTGTGTCTGCCAAGCCCAAAGTATTCCATCAGGGCGTGGGACGTTACATTGATCCTAAGAGAAAGTGAGTAGTAGACTTACGATCACCATGAACCAAGTGGGTTTTATAGTACTGTACATGTCATACACGACGTATGTCTTTTCAGGATCCCAGGTAGCAAAGATTCTGAAGAAGCTGGCCCATCTTCAGTGAAGAAGAAAGCTGTCAGTTATGAGTTCAAAAACTTCAGCGGATGGTGATCTCCCAACTCTTACAGTTCAACTACCCGCTCTTTTTTTTTATCATCTCTTCCGTTTTTATGTCAAGAATAATAAAGATTTTATTTTTCAAAAACAGAGCTCTCCTCCAGACTATTTTGTCATTGTGATTCTACATGGAGTCATTATTGCTCAAAATCTCGTGGTTGCAATTATGTTGATGTGAAAATATTTGCATATTTTTCATGTAGAATCTTGTATATGTTTGAGTGTGACGAGTCCCCACGACTGCTTGTCAATTCAAGCACATGATGCTTTCACCCTGTTCAAGTCACGGTTTGCATACTTACAGGAATTAGTATAATGGCGTTCGGATGGGCTAATGGTCGAGACTGAGAGGGCTAATCGGTGTCCTATAGTCAGTATGTCTTCTCACCACAAAAGTTCTTCATCGCTTGTCGGCCAGTTCGTCACTTCGGCTCAGCTCGTCTTAATGAGTCCATAGCCCCTATGCATACAGCTGGCTACATTTTTCGCTCTGAACTCAAGTGGAATGTTGGAAAGCTTTATAATTATTATCATCAACAGTTCTAATCTTTTGCTAACTCGGTCGGCGGTACTCAGAGTGAGCTTTAATTCTTGAGTGGAGTTAATAAAAAGGTACGAGCCCTTTGGACGGACAGGTCTATATTCCTTCCTTCACATTCAGCAGTACTTTCCATTGAGAACATTCAAATCAAGCCACGAGACCCAATGAGTGCGTAGTGGGAAAATAATTTTTCAATTCACTGGAAGAATACATTGGATTGTGAGAGCGTAAAGGAAAAGACGGGAAAAGCTTTACCTTGTTTAGAAGAATAACAAAAAAAAGTTTGTTGTGAACAAGATTATAAATTTTGTGAGCGTTTTAGGAATCCGTCCTTGAGTGATCAATGAGCTGGATCAGATGACAGCATAATGGACGACTTAAGTAAGTCATGTTCAATTTCATGTGTCATATATATTTCCTTTAATTTGTCCCTAAATAGTCATGGAATTTCCATAAAGTTTGTATTTAAGTTAAATTTAAGCTATTGATCTCTCGGATGTCAAAATTTTGTAGAATTTGGCATAAGATTTATTGGTGTAAAATGAAATCCTCTAGCTCCAAGTCCAATGCACTGGCGATGTCATGTCATCATTACCTGATGTAGCTTATTTAAATTTAACAAAATGATCGGCATTAAGTGGAAGATTCTGAAGAATTGTTGGGATTGAGAACTAATTTACCACATTGTCCTCATGCTGACAGTTAGTTGGTGTAGTTGTGTGAAAAAAACCACGGACTTTGCAGTCTGTTTCGAGGAACTAATCGCCGTCATGATTATTACTGTTTTTAGTGTCAAGTTGTTGACGCGTTGGCAAGTGCGACAGTTTTCATTTTTATTTGACTTGGGTCCCACTTTCAGAATTGGAGGAAATTTGGCCTATTTTTCAAGTGACACGGCTGGATTTTCGGCTGGATGTTTGAGGGTCAGGGATGTGAGGTCAAATGTAAGCGAGCGGCATCGTGCTTGTCATTTATGAGAGGAATCTGAGAGTGTGACAAAGTTCTTCTTGACCTTGTGAAACTCATGGACGAGTGATTGGTTGAGAGTATAGCTTTTAAGAATGAAAATAAAATTGATGCTATGGAAGTAGTGAAGCTTCAAGTTTTATCTCCGTCGGCATAGTTTTAGCATGAGTTCATAAGGGAAAAGACACATGGAAATGACTCATATGCTATATAATAGTCCCATGTTAACAGGCTTTTTCTAAATGGTCATTGGACACGCATTTCCACGCAGTTTCTTTCGCATTGAAAAGTGTTTATCTGGCTGATGATTAGGGCCCTTATAGAAAGAGAACTGTTAATGTGTCTTTATGTATTCTGAAAGGGCGTTATTGTGAATGGCAGTGAGCGCTCGAAGAATACGGAGACTGAATGAATGCGACTCTGATCAATGCATTGTGGTCATGTCCATGTGTGACTTGTTGTCTAGAAAAGCAAATATAGTTGGTCGTCAGTCATGAAATATTTGAGACGAGACATGATATGATGATGATGTCACACCTGGAAATCTAGGGTCTGGGATATTTGGTAGAGAAGATGGGCGTGAGGCTTTATTGTTGTTTTGGGTGTGTAAGCAAGCTTGTCGCCTGAGTGTTTGCCGATGCGTTTAACGACGTATGCATTCACGACAAGCATATTCCTTGCCCAGGTCAGATAACTCTGAGATTCTTCACCATGTCGATATTAATTCTTGTTGCGGTCATCGTCATATATTGATAATAATAATGCTACCGCGTATAGTGATAGCAGTCCACATGCCGTACAGAATCGCCTTGATTTTAGGCCATCGTTCCAGGTCAGCTCAGATGTTATTATTTGCTGCAATGTCTCTTTCAGGTCACAATAGAATCCTAATAAATCTTAGTATAAAATTTGGCTTGAGATAGGCTGGTTCTGTCATCGAGGATGTAGCAATTTTTTCCGCAGCTCTCTGCATTAATCGCCACATAAATTTTCCGCAGGAGCTGTTTACCACGAGTAAGCACTCTCGCGGTGTTATATACAAGAAGACGAGGATGACATTAATGAAAGCTTCCTTGTTCATTAGCACTGTTCCGCAGTCGCTTTTTTAAAGCTCCCTATAGGCTCACCTCCGATTCTTTCTCTTTACATCACTCTCTTTTGACTATATTGGCATTCGGTTTGATTTTTAAGCTATCCGGCTGCTTGGATTTCAGGTCCAAAAAACACGCTCTCATTACACAATCCATATAGCACCCATCGGTCGCTCACACATGCAACTGTGAAGCAGTGACAATGGAAAATTATTAGCATGGAAAATGAAGGCTAAATAAAACATGTCTCTCTGCACTGACTATTAATAATAATGTTAGGGAAAATCGTATACCAACTTGCCGCGGACCAAAACAAGTGCTGACTCACATCCTTTTTCCATCGTCGTCGTTCAAATACGAAGAAGCAGAAGAAGGAACTTAGATATTCATTCATTCATTCCTTTTTGTTATGCTGCATGGAATTATTACCATGATAATATTATTATTATTATCATAACTACTCTGGATTTTTCATGACATTAAAATTGTCCTGGTGAAACAGAGCCTTATTGTGGACAGGTTGACAAGGGAACAATAAGGACACGGCATGTTGGAGGAGAAGTGGATGAGAATTCGTGTGCAGTAATCGGATACGACAAGCTTTACAGAGCGAGCATTATTTTTACCACTCGCTCGCTCGTCTTGTATGCTCTTATGCGAGCTCTTTCTTCTTCTCAGAAAGAACAAGCTGAAGGTCTTGAACTTGCTAGTTTTCAAGCAATATAGTCCATTAAGCCGTCTCTGTATATGCCTATATACTTGCCAACCTGAATGTTATGTCTCGGAGATGATATTGGCATGCTTGATGCTGTCATTCCCACATATTTTTATGATTGATGAAGTGTAACATGAATCAAATGTCCTCACTGTCTATCAGGTGATCCCCGCATGTCGATCCAATTTCACGCAACAACTCTCATGGGTCATAGAATCTACTTGAGCCGTACACACTTGTAGTTGCCCGGGTGTCTGTAGTAGTACTATGTGTTTGTCAAATGAATTTCAAGTCTTTTGGCTCCGGTAATGACAATTAGTAAAGCCATTCAACTGACTCAAATAATTGCAAGGGAGTGAGTGTACATGTACACTGTGTAACAGATGGGATTTCTGACAATTTTTCAATGCTTTTAATTCTTGGCTTTACCTATTGACTTTTACTTTTGAACTTCTCCATTCTCCATACGCTTCCCATTAGTATTCATGACTGCCTTTTTACACATATTCCACAAAAGGGACTACATATAGAATGAATGAGTATGAGGTTCCGTATGGAACCAGAATGAAGAAGACGGCTGCATAGACAGGGGTAATATTAGACCGGAGGCTGGAGCACACCTGCCGCATTCAATTAGTAATAATCATAATAATCATCAACGTCCTTCTCCCCTGCCTGGAAGAGTCGCTGGGCCTTCAACACGCCTCCTCTCTCTCTCTCGGTTCGTCTCCAGACGGATAATAATAATTATTCTATGTGGATTATGTAAAGAAGTTGATAAGGATAACAACCCCTTATGAATGGTCCAGTGAGGGAGATGACTTTTGATGCTCAGTCAGTCAGTAGTCAGACGAGTGTGTAAATGAGCAATGGAATTCCACTGCGTCCCTTCAGGAGCCGCTTTATATGTGGCTATGGCTGAGGTGAAAATTTGTGGACACTACTGCCTACCTCCAATAGTCTTGAGTGAGTGAGATGATGCCGTGTCTTTTTATGAAGAAAAACGGGTACATACTTACATACACGTGCTGAATCCTCCTCTCACACCGAGTAACCACCGTAAGCTTTTGACTTTTGATGACTGGAAATGGTGCTACAATAATGAATAGAGCGGGACGTGTTTATTATGTGCCATTGTTACGGCGGTTGGAAAAAAATGTTTAGAGCTTGTTGGAAAAAGAAAAAAATCCATGTCCATATACAGTTCAAACTTATGGCTACTATGATGATGATGATGACGACGATGATGATCTGCATGACTTTTGCTTCAGTGGCATATTGTCATGTGGTTATGGGAAATGTGAATGGAGCTGGTTTGAGATAGGAAAGCATAAAAATTTCACCTTGTTCACATTGCCATTCCAGTGTATAATGTATCTCTTTGTGAAGGGCTGACATTTAAAGTTGACAGTGGAGTCAGACGTGTGCCACTATAGCTTTTATGACTTCATGTCTGTCTGTGTAATGCACAGTGAGTGTAATATGCAACTGTGAAAGGAACAAGTTGAGACGAGAAGAATAAAACAGTGGGGGAAATATATTGTGTGGAAACGAATGTTTAAAACTTTGGGACACAGATCATCGTTATCAGCTATTGTTTTGCCCTTTTGGAAGTTTTCAGGATAACATGGAATGAAGTAATGAAGGAAAAACCACAAGTATAATAAGTAAAGGAGAAGCCAGAAGTGTAAGTGTACAACTCTTCTTCTTCTGGAGAAATAAAGTGAAATGGTGAGGCGTCTTCATGACTGAATAAATCAAATGTGAATAATGTGAAGCCTTATTCGTATTGACGATGAGACTCCCAGTCATAATAAATTCAAGTCCAACTTTCCTATCTTTCCCATTAACATATGAGCGAGCTTGAATTGAATAATTATTCTTGTGCATTTCCGATCTGGGAGGTGAGAGAGGGGAGATGAGATATAGCACGCTTCTCATTTCCAAGGCTAAGGGCACAGATAAGAATTTGAACGGATCATCGTCTGCTTCTACAGGCAAAAAAAAGTCCTTACCCGCCTTCAAAAATCGCTCCGAGCTGGTAGTAGTGCCTTCTTAAATGGAGAAATTATTACGATTTTCAATTGCATGTGACTGAATGCTCTTGTTGTAATGAAATTGCATCAGTCCTGTCACATTGTTCCGTGCAGATTGCTGAACAATGATTATTCAATGCGATTTACATATTACAGGACCTTGAAAGAGGCTTGTCCGGCTCTCCGCCCGCACTATAGCATGTTATACTTGTAAGCTTTACACGCAATTACACACACCCTTTATGAGCCAGCAGGGCTGTGAGAATGTTTAAGTTGTATTGGGAACATCAAAGGATGGTGATGATGACGAGTGAATTTTTGTCCAGAAGGCTTGGGAGTTGCTCTTGAAATAGATTGAGGTCTGATAATGTGATGGATTCGTGTGTGGGCAAATGTTTCACAAGATTATTTGACAACGGCGGCGGCGGCATGTACATAACAAGTAAGCTGCTTCTGCACTTCCCTACGGTATAATTTAAATCAACTAGTTTCCGTAGGGGAAGCACGTGGATAAATTTTATCAAGTACTACGTAGAAAGTCTACATTGACTGTTATGACGACTAATATTTTGGAATGGAGCGGATAAATGTGTCTTTGTAGGATCATTTGAGGAGGAAGTATTGTCTTGGACGTGTGTGAGAATGTTGTTCAGAAGACAAAATACATTGGCAAGTAATAGACGATACCCACCCGCACTTTGTAGGACCCAGTAGGTAGTGTATCCCAGTTATTGTTGGCATGATTTTGGAAAATGAGAAGCCTATGTGGATCTATGTGGAGCTGCGTGATGAGAAAACGTGACGAATTGAATCCGGCTGAATGATTTCAGAGACAGACTATGTGTGAGTGTGAGGAAGTACTCAAGAAGTGTATGCGGGGAAAATGCATAAGCGCTGAGATAATCTCAACACTTATTATGTGCATTCTTGTCCTGTATACAAATTCTGCAGCTTATATACGTACGTACTCTACGAGAGGATGAGAAATGTAATACAAGTTGGATGACACTATCGTATGCAGCAAGCAACATAACACACGCGTATGTTTTGATTTGGCTTATAAACGTTTATTTGCTCAGGGTAAATGTGTTCCAAAAGTTTTGAGAAAAAGTGAAAAGGAGGCAGGAGCAGGAACCCAGATCTTTGTGCCAACTAGTGCATCATAGAGTTAGTATGAAAAAAAAACTAGGAAAAGCTGCAAATTTCAATAACTTAACGTCTCATAGTCTTCCTTCTATATAAGATGCCCTTTCTGATATTGATTTACACTGTGATTTTATCCCCGCTGAGTCAGCCAGAGCATGTTCTTTCTTTCTTTCTGTACATATAGTGCTTCCGTATGTAACAGTGGAGTGAAGTCAAGACTACTGTCTTTATTTTTGGTGTGGTCCCCATTATATTAGGCCGGGATGAAATAACTTAATGAGATTCTCGCAGAACACTTGTGTTCTGTCATGAGCTAATCATTTATATACGGGATGTAATTTGGGAGAAACATGCGAAGGAATTTCATCCAACACTATACTGCACTGTCTGCTATCCTGTTTATTTCTCTTGTGTGCGCGAAAAAGTTGAGGAAAAGCAGGCGGGATGGGAGAACAAGAGGATTTCCTCCTGTCTTCTTGCCTGGCTCATAGGCTGAATTATGAGGAATTGTGTTTACGTTATAGAGTTTTGGAATAATAATAATAATCCGATTCATCTCCACGTGTTCACACAACTAATCCTCTAAATTTTGAAGCTTTCTTTCAGTTTGAAGGCTGTGGGGAAGGGGGTTTATATAATTACATTTAATAATGTTAGGCTTAAAAACATGTTAAAAGAAGTGGGGGTCAGTAAGTGTTGAGGGCTTGTAAAAATGACGGATCTTATGGGCTAATGATAATGAGCTATTTCACATGGTCATTGCCAAGACAAGGAACTGACAGGAGTGTACGAGGAAGGAAGAGGATCTTCCCAACAGGACTCACATAAATGGAGAAAATCTCCGAAGAGCTATAAAATTCTCTGGCTATCCAATGACCATATAGAGCCCTTTATCTCTCTCAAGCTTCCCTTAGTTTACTGCTCATTGGTTAATGACACTATACAGTTGTTGTATATATTGGTTGCTGCCTCCATTGTATGCTTTTATACATTATATATATGCTGCCTTCAAGTCGTCACTCTGTGCTCGTGTTCTTGTTTTGAGCCATATGCGGGCGACTTATGGTTGATATTATGCAAAGAACAGAGAGTATCTAGGAGTGTATAAGGGTTGCTTACTCTTTAACTTTGCTTTAGCTCGAGTTGTTCTTCTGGCTCAGGCTTGTTCTTCTTCCTCCGTTTTTTCTTGTTGATGCGATAAGAAGAAGAGGATCAGTTGTATTTAGATTTTTAGGGGGTTCCTCTCTCTCTGTGTACAAGTAGTGCTACCTCCACCACACAGTTGTTATAGAACATCTTCACGCTTTGTCACTGAATGAACAGCTCGTGTGCGTGTGTGAGAGCTAAAAGGAAAAGAGAATATATAGTGAGAGTATACATACAGTCGTGAGGATCTGTCCGCGCTTTTCACCCTCTGCTTCCTTCCACTTTGATTACAGACACGAGCCGGTACGCTCCAGTCAGTCAGCAGTCCCGATAATTTTCCACATGGACTTTCTTAGACTTTTCTGTGGCAAAAGAATCATCATTATAAGAGTATTACGAGCGAGGAAAATTGAAATATAAGCTTGTGTGTTTTTCCATTTTGTTGTTGTTGTTGTTGTCGTCGGCCTCCACCAGCACATTGCTCTGATTTTCATAGGCTGTTTTTCTTGGTCGATATATTATACTACGCATTTGACTTGTTGGTGGGTGCGTGGGTGAGGAGTAATGAGTTGCACTTAAATCATTCCATGGTGCATTGATAGTGTGGCCATTTGGGTTGAGACATTGAGAAATAATTTGTGGGTTATGCTGATGAGTGAGCTTGGTGGTGGAGAATGGGATCATTCCTGCTGGTGGATGAGAGGAAGGAACAGTTGATTTTTTCACTTTGGTCAGTGAAGTGAGTTTTTATTGTTGTGACATTCCTGTGGTACACTTCCGGCCGTTGTTTAGACTGTGACAAGTCAATGTGTTTGTGTGTAAGTGTATTTGTGGAATTGAAGGGTTTTCAGAGGACATTTTGTTCTTCTTGTTGAGCAGCTTGTGTGTATTCTTCTGGAGCATATTATATAGTCAGTGAGATTAGAAGGAGAAGAAGAAGAAGATAAAATGGATCGTACAATGTATGGGAAAGTTGAGCCAGGGAGTTATCAACCGTACCGTTGTGCAAGGAAACAGCTACCTTCACCTGGCTGTAAGTCAATTTGTTTGAATTAGATTATTAAATAATATTGTGTACGTTTGCATTGGTTGGTCAATGGAAGGCTTGAGGTTTGATTCCAAAAGGGCCAGATGGTGGTGTGAGAAATGTGAGGGAAATGAAGCTCTTGACAAGCCAGATGAGTTACAGGACGTTGTTGACACAAGCTTTGCCTCATCATGACCAACTCCTCTGTCGTCAATCATATTATTATGTCCATATTTGTGCTTGTACTATGAGATGAATTCCGGCTTGCTTCCATTCATCCTGTCAATGTGCTTGTATTAAAAGTCAGTCGTGGAGGGTTGTGATGACAGTGAAATGTGTGTATTTTTCCGCACGTGCACTAAATTGACTGATGAGAGTCTTGAATGATATGGAAGATAAATGCGCGGCCACCAGGCATGTTGTTCAGCTTGTGTTATTGAGCTCAGCTCGGCTTTTATTAAAGTTTAAAACTAAATGTGCCTTGGGCTTCAAAAGATGCTATCTATTTTGCCAGAATTGAATATACTTACATGCAGTGCTGCATCATGTTTAGACTAAGTTTTCTTGTGGTCCTGTGGTGACAGACGACACGATTCTCATGCCCTTTGACTTAAATGGGCTTCGCATACAAGGGAAGCTTGCGTGTCGTACAGTGATGACTTTGATATCCAATAGGTCTCATTTATTTGCAAATGTAATAAGTTGGTATGGAAGTTTGTGAATTTTAATGTGCAAATGTGTTGGTGTGTGTGGATTATATGGGTGTGTGTGTGTATATGTATGGATAAGTGTGTTTAATTTATGTGAGGGAAGTTGCACGGAAGTGACTGTGTGGGTGTAAATAATGTTGTGAATGACCTGGGAAGGAATTGAGAAGAAGACGAAAATGTAATATAATAGTATAGGTGTTGTAAAATTCCACAATTTTCCAGTCTCCTCTTTAACTTTGAGTTAATGAGGCAGGAGGAATGAGTGTGCCAATATTGAAATCCCGTTTAAAATGGTCTTATTGACAAATAAAATACACGACGCTGATCAAGATCTTCCCACTATAAGCGTTCACACACCGGTTCGTTAAGGCATGTGCGAACAAGGTACATAAGATGAAGATGCGATGATGATGGAGATCCGTTGTTAACTCTCAGTAGGACCTTACAATGACGATAGACATGTAGGCTTAATTTTATGGCTGAATCCTTTATTTTTTCATAGTGATTCCATATTTGACTGCGTCAGACGTGGAAATATGTGACTTACAGCAAAGGATGCATTGTATTAGTTCGTTCCTACATATGAGAATCACAGTCACATCTCTCAGCCTCTACTCCATTCATTCTCCCCTTAAGCTTTATTATCTTGTGGTGGAGATCTTCCACGTGCTTCCTGTTCTCTGCTCCCTGCAAATCCCTCACGCTTTGTAATCAGAGCGAGCTGAATGCCAAGAACAACCCGTCCGCGGATGAGCCTGGATTTCCCGGCGTCTCCGTCGTCGTTGACTTCCAATATGCAGTCGGCTTCAAAGAGCAACACCTTATTGCATTAGCTCTTAAATTTTTCAGCGCCACATGGCAACACATTCAAGATTGAACAGTTGGTCCGTGTAGACAGTATATGAGATGAAGAGAGACGGTATATGGATTGACTTATTTAACGGTGACTTGGCACTATTGTGCGGGGGTTGTGCTAAGTAACAGCACACATAAGCGATGAGTATCTCCATGTATGTGATCATCTATGTGAGAAAGATTGATCAACTTGAGGACAAGCTATTGAGTGGACATGTCATTGTCATCATTTGACCTCTTGAGTCCATAGGGCGGCAACAGTACTTCACTATGTTGTGTTATTGTGAGTTATTGAACAGAGTGAGTCTGCTTTGAAAATGAGTGTCCATATCTGCTTTCTTTTCCATTGAAACTGGACCAGTTTCTGGGGTTAATTAGTAGATTTATCTGGGCTCAAATCATCCATATATGATTAGCTTTGGTATGAGGATGAAGCTGAGCAGGGGTATGGAGATGATTGAGCTGATTTGAATGAGGAATTTAATAGGACTGAGAAGCCAGTGAGGATGTTAGTGCGGCATGTGAGATTAAAGCTTGAATTTATTATGACAGGGAAGGGATTATAAAGTTGTTTAATTAGCAGCAGCCGTATGTGTGTTTGGAGCGGACGATCCTTCCTTTTCTGTTCCTCATCTTGCTGCAGATGAAGAAGTATGGAGGATGGATTTTTCACGTATTTTCTCCGCCATGTAAGGCAGTGGGATGTTGAAGCGGCTTAAGAGGAGGATGACCGACCGACCAGGAAGAAGAAGAAGAGTACAGCGGAAGAATGGGAAAGTGGTGGTCATAATGACAATACAAACACTGATGAGGGGTTCCTTTTATGGAGAATTGATGTGGAATTAAGAGAAGCCGTTAGGAATGGTTTCTTCAAAAGCTCATATGCTTTAATCCTGCCCGCACTCCATCCGAATGGAATCGATTATATTGAGTGACTGCGAGACGTTTTTTATGAGTCGTTCAGTCTCTTTTGATTGTCTGTTCCCTTCGGTGTGTGATGCCTGTGCGTGTGTGGAGTGTATAGACCAAGATTTGCCCACATCATTTGTTTCTTTACGAGAGTAATTATTAAATTCTATGGATTGACTTTTGAGATGAATGAACTTGGAGGCTACTTTGTAGATCCTATTGTCCATTTGTATTATTTGCTCACGTTAGAGGGTGGGGCTGGAAGAGGAAGCCGTTTTAGTGAGGGTGGGAGTTATAAGGGAATGTGGATTTATGGGACGTTAGGATTTATTTGATGAAGAGCAGAGCTATAGAGGTTTTTCATGTGTGATTCTTCTAAACAAGTGTGATTCCAATGTGGGACTTGCTCAGGTTGGCTGGCTGGCCTGGCAGTGTGAGTGAGCAAAAGAGTTTTTCAATCATAATAATGCTAAAAGGAAATTGCTAGCTTGATGTGTGAAGGGGGTGTGCGTGATGGGAGAGCGGTTTCCTAAATGGAGAGGAACTGCTTTTTCATTTCCAGCTTCCATATTTTCTCTCATGTACACACACACGCACACATACAAATACATAAGCGGATCCCTCAAGCAGGGAAATCGCCTTGATTTATTTCATCGGAATAGATGTATATATTCAGAGGAGTGAGTTGATTCAGTGCGCAGGAGGTATGTAATCTCTATTCATTGAGGAAGCGGATGAGGATGAGGTAGAAAAAAAACCTTTGCATAATAATTTAAAGCATTTGATGGTGGGACGACGAGAAGCTTAAAGGAGGAAGGCTGTGGCTGAATTATTGGAAATCTGATTGCTCTTGTTCATATGTGCCACCTTCTTGGGCTCTATACAGTTTTCCATGTGGATTTGGAACATTGATGAGGACACACATGTGTGTAGAGGAGATAGTGTGTGTTTTTTGAAGAGAGAGAGATGGAGACGGGAAAGGATGTTAGCATTCAAGTCAGTCAGTCTCTCTTTCTTTCTTGTATATTCTCAAGGATTTTTTCCATGCATTTGAGTGTGAGCTTTGAGAAGCGATAAGTTGGGACATTATGTGGTACTCTTGGGTGTTCATTTGAGCCCAGCTTCATAATGATACACACGACCAACTTGTCTTACCGTACTATATGAGTTTGTAATGGAAAATAAAGCAAGATTCTGTCTTGTAGTGACAGTTGTAACTTGGGGAGTTACTTCCTCCTGTGGTCCTCCTGGATGTGTGAGCCTTTACTTGCATTTATGTGTTCGCATGGATGTGAGTGTGTTTATGTGCATGTAGTATGCCTGTCTCCATAAAGCAACGTTGTCGTCGTAAAGCTGAATTAACCTTTGAGTAATTGGAAATCTAAAAATATATTCAGAATTGAAGGAATCAGTTGTGTACGGAGGGGGAGGAAAAGAAACTGGGATAAAATGGAGACAAACATGTTTTTGGCTTCTCCGTCTCATCCTCGCATTGTTAGTACATAGACAAGCTTTGCTTGTTGTTCGGCTTGCAAGTTATTGCATGGCGACCCTTTGGTTTAACTTTAGTGCGGTTTAATAGAGTTTCTCATATGGTACTAAGAAAGGAGCTGTATGGTGTGCAAAAGCACCCTTGCTTCTCACTCCTTCCAACCTCCTCCTCCTGCTGTCAATTAAAAAAAGTTTTTACAAGCAGCCTTTCCATTAACTACTCCAGTTACGGCGTTTGAAAGAAGGCTAACTGTGTATGTGTACTTTGGCTTTTGAACAATGTTGCTATGTATTGGCTGAGCCCGTCGGGATTCTTCTACTATGTACGATTGACATGCGTCGTTCTTTTGTATATGTGAATGTGCAAGAAGGGATGAGTGAGTGTGGTGCACCTAGCCCATCAGAGGTTAAGATTGTGTGCATAAAAGTCCATTTGAGGGGGCAATTGACTGGAGCCAGTTAAAATGAGATGAGCTTGTCTTTTAGTGCTGTTAAGTAGCAAAGTGGTGCAAGTGTGAGTAAAGTTTTTAGATATATAGCGGAAATGTGGCACATGTGCTGAGCCAATGAATGTTAGTGAAAGAAAGGGAGACTGTGAGAGGAAAAGAAAATGTTCATTATAAATATAAAGTTTGACAGGGTTAAGTGTCCATGGAGAAATTAATTAGTGTGTGCTGGTGCCATTGAGAGTTTGTATGAAACAAGGCGTGTAGAAATTATGATTTTATTCCGAGCTATATTTATGTGTAAGGCTGCATGTGTTGTATATATAGCGTGTGGATTGATGTAGGTGTATAGGGGATTGGACGACGGCGTAAATAGACAGAGGATCAGTTTAATAATTTCCTAATTCTATTTACAGAGAGCTCTTGTTGGAGTGAGCTATTGAGCACAGAGGAGTGCACTTGTGTGAAAAAGTAATTGACATCAAGGGGAGGTGGAATTATTGTTCGGAAGGGTGCTGGAAAGACCATGTTTGTCTTGATTTCCATGCGGACCTCTTTTGTTTCTTGTGGGTTGACACGCCGTTTTTGCAGGCTTTCTTCTTCTTTATGCAGTCAGCCAATGTTCACCTCGTTTGTGAAGTGTGGGTGTCTACGTCGTATTGTATAATAAAATACATTGAGAGATTGTTTTTAGGTAAACCACCCACCATAGTTTGGATTCATGATCCCATCCTCTTCCTGCTCTCATGACCAACATCTCTGCTGACAACAATGATAACAAATGATAATAATTGGAATCATGATTTTTAATGTATTATCGACTTGTTATTGTGAAGTGTTATGTTATTTTTTGTAGTTGTCATTGTATGTGAATGTGTTTTCTGGTGTATGTGTGTGTGTGTGTGTGTTTATGTGAGGTACATGGTCTGGGGTTGTTGAAACTCTGTGGGATTATTCAACGGCTACCATCTCTTCGGGGTTGAATACGGAAGGAAGATCATGAACCGTGTGTGTTGTGTGAGTGAATGTGGATTGTGCGTATGATAATAATGGCTATGGTTTAAAAATAGTCTCCCTCCTCACACTACTAACTCCTCGCACTTGCAAATAAGATGAAGATGAGCTGATATTGGAGGAAGGGAAAGCCTTGATGAAATTATGTATGAGGACCAAAAAACAACAACAACGTTTATTTTTTCTATTATTTTATGAGCATGCAAGCATCTTGTATAGTGTCAAGTTAGAAGCTACTTTATTCTTTGCTCAGGGAGCCAAATTGAATTAATTGTTAGGCTCATAAACAATTTATTACCCTGCGGGAGGGCGGAGCCTGAGGTTCTTTTCAGCTCCCGCTTGCTTGCCATATTACTAAGGAAAAAGGTGGATAGCGGAATAGTACTGAGTTATGTTGTCCAATTAACTATATGCTTGATTCCAAGTAAGTAATTTGATGCGGATTCTTCTTTTCTTCTTGTCATCATAAGGGTTGACACACGCCTTAGTTTCCTTTGATCATATCCCAAGTGATCAAGTTTGCTGATTCTTATCTGTGAAATTCTGTGTGAGGAGAATAAATGAATGTATTGTAATGCAATTTGCTTTTGAGTAAGGAGAGATTATTAATGGATCAAGTTGAGCGGAATTCCTGTACAGGCGGTGCTCACATAGAGCGAGTAATGTGAGGCATTCCCCCATGTGTTCCCATTATCATGTCTTGCTTGAAGGGCGCCTGGTGTGTACAGCATTTGGCTCCTTCTCGATGAATATAGTATAGTAGAGGGAACGGTTGTGCTGAACCTTGGGCTAATGATCAAGCTTTTTTTTCCTCTTCGACTGGAACCTCTGTGTGTTTGCTCTATGGAACGGATGTGCTACTCAGGGCTATTCGCTATTGTTTTCTCTTGTCTCTAATAATTCCATTTAGCAGACGGAGAAATGCAGGTCTAAGCTGTCAGTTTTTATGGAGTCGTTCTGTATGACATTAATATATGTGAAGAAAGCGATGAGACTCGGTGTATGTTTGCGTGCTGTAATGATTGCAACTGATTTGAGCGGGATTCCAGCCGGGTTTTCATGAGGATTTTACACGAGTGTTATGTAGCCTATATGCTGCTGTATGAAGCATTTTGCAGAGAGTCTGGGTTAGTGAGTTCTTTTGTGGGAATGGAAGCGTAATGAGGCTTGACGGGAGCCGGGTAAGCTCCTCTGGCTGCTGCTATACGAAAATAACGGAAAGGTAAAGGCTAATGACGGTATCAAGGTTTCCCTGGCATATCATCATCCTTGCTCGTCGTCACTCCACACATTGCGTGAATGAGGTGAAGGGATGACGAAAAGCAATGAGGAAAATATGTGTGCGGTTGAACTAGTCAGATAGAGAGCACGCTTACAAGATTCTCAAGTTCCGGTCTGATTCCTCTTCAAACTTCCTCCTGCTCCTGCTTTCTTCATATGGAGAAGCGTCGGATGGGAATGAATAATCATGAGTAAGTTTATGTGTCTTACTGCTTTGCTTTATACAGTGAGCAAGGTGATGTGACAGTTAAGTGTTTTTTTTGGTTAGCGGGCGGGAGTGATTTGACTGTTCCAATGCCCCTACAAATGTCCTTGTCTCACTCCTCTATATTCAGAGGCTCGCACATATGGAAGATAAATGAAGCCGGTAAATTATGTTGGTGGGCTTGCCCGCCGCCGCTGCTGACTGCGGCATGACTGTTTGAAGACATTGTGTGGCAGTTGTGCATGTATAGAATATATCCCGTCGTATAGAATATGTGGGATGCTTTATGGGTTATGAGTCGGTGTTTTGCATTTTAAAGGATCCATGTGTATTATAATTGGGGAGTCTATATGTGGAGGAAGTGCGAGTCGGAAGATGAGAAATGCAATTGAGCATATTGGCCACTGAAGAATCTGTTGAAGGCTCATTATATTTCTATACGTGGTCCATTGAATTTTGTGGCTTTTGTTGGGGTCTCGTGCTCTCATATCTTCGAGTTATTACAAGGAGCTGGGCTTGGCTTTAAAAATTTGATATGATGACTTGAATTCTATACAATGGTCTGTTTAAGGAGCTCAGCTGGGGTCGTAGGTGGTGTGGATTTGGGTTGTGGTTGTGGGGATTGGGATTTTAACGAGTTTAGTAGTATTGTAACTTATGGAACTGGCTGTGTTAATTCAGTGGATTCTATTTGTTTTCCTTTGAACTGGATGGGATGGTGTTGGCTCGTGGCTGCGTTGGTAAATAGCCTTAGAAATGTGAGTACATTGAGTGCCGAGGGGTTTTTGTGCCTGTTAATTGCAAGATGATCGGCTCTTGATTCACCGGGGTAGCTTATATTGACTTGACCTAGGCATGGATGATAATTATAGTGGCCTGAAGTTACATATTACGGTGGGAGGGTCCGGTGGAAAGTGAGCTATAAACTTCCAGGTTGATTTGGCAGGTTAATTGTACACATCTGTATGGAATTTAAAATGAAGCCTTTGGTTTTAGCTGTGATTTCAATAAAGTTGTGTAAGCTTTGGATCCCTTGAGGCACTTGATAATGATTGTTATTATTAAATGATGCGGGCTGATTGAACATGAAATTGGACGGTTGGTGTGACCTTGAGCCCTCAATGTTTCACTTTCCAGCTTGCTCTGTATTTTTTTGTGTTTTTGGCGTGGCTGATAATAATGTTGTGTTGACCATCATCATTATGGACGTTGGTGTCTGAGTTGGTTGTGGATGGATGCATTCGGGAGACGTATTGTATTGTATATATGCGGGGAGAGATGAAAAGTGGTCTGATTTACATGCAGACGATTACTCTTTTGTCAAGTTTGCCTTGCTCTGTGCCAAGAATGGATGCCGTAGTGACAGGTGGAGTGATACGGTGCAGTGGCAAAGGGGTCTGAGTTTGTTGTTATTATTAATGATCTGCGTGAATAGCTCGGCAGCATAGACATGAAGCTATACAACAGAATAATTACGAATAATTACTATTTGCTCACTCCCTTTTGGACTGTTTTATATTTGGAAAGGTTTAGATTTAGTATTTGAATGGGGATTTTTCACGTTTGTTTCACCACTGGCCCATAGAAATGAGTCAGTATGTGGTCTATGTGGAGGCTGCGAGGTGTTTAAATGGATGGCGCATGCTAATCTCTTCGTTTCCCTCTTGTTTATTTTGGGATGTTACAAGAGTGAGGAGATGCGTTGAGGTAAAATGAGTAAAATGTGGATTTGATATGTGTCCTATGAGGATTGACAACGTGGCCTTTGTTCGGATGAGATTCCTTGTGAAGGCTCATTAGATGAGATTTACGGTGACAGCCTGTGTCTCTATCGCTATTAGTCCCGCACGGGGTGAGTGTTAATGTAAAACATGCCCCATTAGTTGCCATCATTAGATCTTCCACTACTGATGCTCCCAGCATCAACAGTTCCATAGCAAATGTATTGGAAAATTGAATTTGTTGACTGACCTTCTCTCTTTGAACGTATCAGTAGATTTAATTCTGTTGGAAAGTTGGTTTGAAAGCGCCTTGGGCTCGCGCTTGACAAGACTTTGAGAAGACTTTTGGAGGAGTGAGAAATGAGTCTTAGTTCCACAGTAAACTACGTTGTTCATTACAGCACTTACCCTTCAAGGGTCAATTGGGGTCAGACTTTAAGTTTTCTCAGGGATGGTAAACATGTCAAATTGATTGGAGTCAATGAGTGCAGGACAGGGCTGCATAGATTGTATCTTTTGGACTATTTATATTATTAGGAGCAGGGTGAGGCGAGTGGCTTTATGGCCCGTGGTGTGTGTATATGCGAAGGCTTGAGTGGACGCGTGTTAGGGAGGGAACTGCTTGTTTATTAGTTAGGAACGTGTGTGTATTTTTCATTGTGAGTTCAGTGTATGTATTTTTCTGTGTCCAATGTATATGTGTCATGTGTGTTATTCTGATGGAGAAACAATTCGGATTTTATTGCCCTCCACAAGGGGAAAGGATGCGAGTGTGAGATGTGCGTCACACCGTGTGTGGCCTTAATTGAATATGAGCCTGTTAGGATTTTACTGTGGGCTAATAGGAGCACTACTGTCGTGAGCCCGGAGAGTTATTAGTGCACTATCTATTGCATTGCAACCAAAGCTATTTTAGGAAGGCAATTTAAAGAATAACAAGCCAAGCCTTTAGCACACAAGGGTGAAAGGTTGACAGTTGAAGGGAGAGTACTAAATGGGAATAAATACGTGTACGACGGACTTAGCTTAATGATATGAGAGAAGCAACTACATTTGAGAAAGTATAGTGAAGCTTTTTAGCCCGCTCCTCCTTCACCCTCCTCAACATTCTCTGCGGCGCTCTGACAGTCAACATGAGAAAGAAGAGATGGGATTAGAGAAAGCAAGTTGATCTGTGAGAACCCAGGTGGTGTGTCAGTCTGGCTCTGCTTCATACCCGACTCTCTTTTGTCGGTGTTGCAATGCAATGTAGACGCGTTTTTTGGAGCCTGCAAGAAAAAGGCTGGCTGGATGGGATGAACGAAATGTCACACACTTGTGCTGTTCTCGTGGAGCCAGATAGAAGGATGTGGTTTCTTAATTAACCTCATCTGCGTCATCGTCATCACTGAAACACGTTGAGATTTTTTTAATACAGAGTGCACTCTACAAGATTACTATGCGTTTTTTGCACTTAATTACTTACTTGACTTTATTTTTTCTTTAATTTTTGAAATCTATCTTGTAGAATTGCAATTATTTAGCTCCAATGTGCAGGCAGGGCTGAAGGTTGAACAAAGAGTGGGTTTTTTTTTCCTGCAGCTTGAGTAGAGCACATGGCTCTTTTCCTTCAAGGCTGCATTGTGCTATAAAGGGAAGAAGACGAGATGGAAGGCAATGAGGAAGGCTGACTGAGATGTCGTCACTGATTATTTTCACTACAGCCGGGCACATGTTTTCCCAACTAAACTTGACGCGATTGTGTACAGAGGAAACTGCATAATTGACTGTAACGGGTGCTATACTGCTGTTGCTGTTTTTTCTTTTAATTTGTTAAAGCATTGTCTTCCGGTTTCTTTTCGGTGAACGAGGGCGGTACAGTAGCTTGATGGATTTTTCAGTAGAGAATTTTAACGACTATGAGGTTTACATCGGATTGAGAATGTATAAGAATATTAGGAACACCCTAAGTATATGTGAGGATGAGGTGACTGACAGGCTGATGAAAAATGTAATTTTATCTTGAACGTTGGACGTACTTACATAGCATAACATGAGAAGTACATATGCAAGAGTGAAGTGGATTGAGTAATGAATACACCTGAATGGATTTGCGGGATTATTTCTTATTGATTATGCACCTTTGGAATGTGATGTAGACAAATAGGACTGATTTATCCGAGTGACATGAACGAATGAATGGAAGAAATGAGAGCGTGATGATCAGGTCTGCTGTCTTCTCATGCGCATGTAATGTGGGAGCGAAATGCTTTTAAGGTGATGATGATGATACCTCGACTTCCATGTATGGAGTCAAATGGGTTTTGTTTGTGTATATATGTGCAACTGCGAGTAAGTGATACGGCTCGGGTGGAAATGGGCAGATGTGGTTGCAAATGGGCCTAATGTAGTGGGGACATGGAAGGTGATAAGGTGAATGATGGAGCCTCTGGATTTTTAAGTCGCAAAAATTGTTCCGTGCTCTCTCTCTATATAGTTCTCTATACTCGTCACAAGGACACCATACGCTGCTGGATGCAATGAAAACTAACACGATAAAGTCCAGAAATAAGGATGATTCCATCCAGTGGCAGAATCGCGTTGCAGCTTACACAGTGCTGGAAGCAGATCAACTTGTCTCGCATAACTTGCTCACTCATTTAATAGCACAAGCTTTGTCCCCATTACATTGGTGAGGTAATAATAATGGAGAATTTAATCTAAATCCTCAATTAGATTTGATCATGATTAGGAGCGGAGCCACATGTTTTCGTAATGGGACTCAGGGTCAAGGATTTGTCTGATTTGTATGCTTGATTTTTATGAGGCCTGATTTATGACTAGTTGATAGAGAAAGGAGTGAGGATTTTTTTCTCAACAGTTTATCATCATGTAATGGAGAGGTTGTGTTTACGCCGGAGGACGGAAGCTCATTAGGAAGAGGGCAAAAGGAATATGATGTGAAATTTTCAATTAGATTTTCTGATATAGCTGCTGCATCATGATATTTTTCTTACATTGAAGAAGGGAGGGACATTTCACGTATACGGGAGGCGAGAAAAAAGTTATTAGAATCAGACGCGGTTGTGTATGTGATAGTCCTATGCGTCAGCTGTAATGAGCGTTTGACCAGTTGACGTATGTGTATGCAAATTGAAAGGTTGTTGTTGCAGGGGATTTAATTTCTACAGTAGGACTCAGCGTGAGGTTCATTGATGTGTTGCAAGTTGCAACAACAGCAGCGGTGTAACCTTGATCTATCTTTGGTAGAATCTTCCATGTTGTTCGAGTTGAGATGGACGCTCCTGTGTTTGTTTGTGCAAGTGTATGAACTTGTGTGTGTATGCGCAAGTGTATGAACTTGTGCATGTGTGTGCAGTATGAATTATTAAAGCCTCTCACACGCTCACATTTATTACTACATATGATAAAGTTGGTCCGTCCTCCTACTTTACGTTGTAACTAATGCTGTTGCTGTATAAAGTTGCAGAAGATATGGGAGAAAATGATGCGGTGGTAATATATTTTAAACTAAAGATGATGATGATGATGAGCATCCCCATATGATGAGGGATACAGATCTTCCAACTGTGTACAACAAGTCCACATTGCATTCTCGCCTTTCTTTGCAAACTTGACAGTCTATGTCCTGAGTAGGGATTTTCATTAGGTTGCTGTTCATTTCGTAGTGCGCTTGTGTGTGTGTGATTTTTTTTGAAGAAAGGAGCTCTGGAGGAACAGAAGGTAATAATATGATGAAAATCTACGCACACTTCCACGTTCCTCTGTCATAGATAGTGAGTGAGTGTATTTAGAACATTCTTCCCGTGTGTCGGGTTATATGTAGATTAGTCTGATTGAGTACACTTGGCTTCTGTTCAGTTGAGCTGGATGCAGTGTGACGAGTGGCGGGGTAAAGTGAATTGATTGCAACTTAGTCAGCAGCATCAGTGGGGCTTCTCTGGTGTGAGAATACATATGTTGTTGGCTCTCTCCACCACATCCTCGTCCTTCGTCTTCTGCTGCTGCTGCTGCTGCTGTCGACTGCCGTCTTTGAAGTTTGCCCGCAAAACGGAGACGGAGCGACCGGGAGAGGTTTTATTATTATTATATACCACACTGGTGAATGTGACTCCGTATAAGACTATTACTCCTACGTGTGCAGTATAACGAACTAATTACTTCGTCTTCATTATTAGTACTATTCTCAGTGCTGACACCACCATTGCTTGTATTTATAATTCACTCACTTACTACCATTCATTACAAGTGGGAGGCTGTAACTGCTTGTCAAAAAAAACGGCTGAGCGGAAGCTATTAAAGTCATTTGATATTGATTGGTGGGAAAAGGATCTATAAAAGCAACTAATTCATAGCCGGTGCCTGGTACTTGGTGGTGATTTACCTGGTGGAGGAATTGGAGGTCCGTCCGTCCGTGGGTGTGACTTACTATTCAGTTTGTTGATAATCACTACTAACGGAAGAGATTGTGGAAATTATGACAGTGTCTGGCAGTGTGACTACTACAGCAAGAATGAGTTCTCATCAGTATCGTCAGCGTGATTATAACAGTCCCGTGTCCAGCCGTCCAAGTAGCCGACAAAGGTTGCATGAATTTGATCATCATTTGAGTAAGGAGTGATTATTTATTGTTGTATATGATCTTTGCCGCGATAAAGTCAGTACTAATTGTATGTGTTTGCACATGTGCATGACCTTTATTGGATTGTTTACTTGTGTGTGTGTGTGTGTTCTACTGCCGTAGAGGAAGTAAGTAATGCACATGAGAGGAATAGTATAAGCCTCCGCAAAAATTCTCGATTGAAACTCCTACGCAGGATGCTCATATGATGATAATGACGATGATGATGATGTAAGAGAAAAAGGTTATGAATTCTTGGCTCGTATGGATCACTCTCGCTCTCATTCAATGGCCTTAGTCCAGACGGATTTTTTCCCTGTACTTTTACGGCGAATAGGATGTTTATTATTGGGGACGTGGGATTGGGGATGATTATTACTTGTTTGTATGTGTGTAGGACAGAGTTCTGTGTTGATTTGAGAGCAATGATGATGGTGATAAAAAGCCATTAGTCCGAGTCAAGGTAGCGGAGTGTGGATGTGAGTTTGTGTGTGTGTGTGTGTGCGTAGGGCCTGATGCGACGAGGATTGAGAGAGTCTGTACCTGTGCCTTTATATGGTAAGGGCCTTGATTCACCTTCACATTGTTGCTGCTTTCTATATAACATTCGGCTATACGCACATGTACACACAATCTTACTGAGCATTGGGGGAAAAGATGAGTATGAAATCCATGCTGCTGCTGCTGCTGCTGAGGCCATGAGAACGCTTATAATGTGTTCCTTTTGAAATGAGCTCGCATGCCAAAGGAACACCTGTGACTTAAGTTGGTCATTGTGACGCGAACTGGACACTTTGACACGGCCCTTTCTGTCTCAAGTGGGTGCTAAGAGTAAAAAATATTGGTGTGGGACTCAGGATTTATCTTTTTTAGGCTCTACTCAGGTGGATACGAATGTAACTTGAATTGGTCAAATTGAATGTGTGAGGAGGAATAAAAAAAACTGAATCATGGCCAGTATATTAATGCTCATGTGCTTTTCTGTATGCAGACGCACACATAGAAACACTGTACACGAGGTTGTGAGTTGAGAAGGAAACACTTTAGTTGATCTTTGACTCTCTGAAGACTCTGTCGACTGGGAAGAAATTTGAGGAAAGACCGGGATTTTATAGCTCTCTACATATATATATGTCACTCTCTTGTTTGTTTCCCTCATCCGGTGTGATTCGGCGGGAAGGAGAGACTGCTGTTGAGTAATAATAATAATCCCATGTGCTACTCCTTTCATACAAAATAGTGTTGGAGGAGTTAGAAAAAAAATTGGCAATAATTTTGAAGAAAAGATTGGCAAAGGGATCTATATCGCCGTGTGCAAGTGACAAGTTAAGTTTGTGTGTGGACAGAAGGGAGAGTCATAAATTGAGTCATTGCGTGTGTTCATTGTAAATTGGATTGCTCCATTTATTTCCATCTATACTTGTTGTAGTAGCAACTCTTGTTGTCTATGCGTGTGTATATGTGGATCCAAAGTATTTAGCTGTTTAGAACACGGACGTGTGTGTTCACTGATTAATTTCACCCGGGTTGTGAAGAGTTTATTTGCGAAGGCTGATGTACTATATGCGTCTGTTGTGAACTAGTTTGTTGTGAGTTAGACCTTGGAGAGAACTGATTGCTATACGGCCAAGTTTTTGGAAAGGAATCAAGAAATATATTTTTATCCATATAGTTTGTGTCTGTTTATATGTGATGTGCGATGAAGTAAAGGATCCGACAGCTCTTCCTACTTTCCACTGATCCCTAAAAGAACGAATGTCTTTGGTGTCGTCAATATAATTCACCTTTGTCGTTTAGTTCGTGTTCAATGTAATTGTTTTGCGGGATTCTTCTTCGTCTTGTCGTGTCCCACGTCATTCTACCTCAGTCATTCTTGACAATTTTTCTCGACACACGTCACCCGACTGGATTGTGGCACAGAAAGAGTTGTTGTATGCCTGTGCCACTATTGGAACTAGCAATAATAATCATCATCATAATTATCACTACATTATTACTATTATTGTCTCCTTCATTGAATCGTCTTCAGTCGCCTTGAACTTTTTTTTTGCTCTTCCCCATACTACTACGTGACTTTTCTCGTGAAGATCAGGAAGCCAAAATGCCTTCAGCTGGTATGCATGCGTGTCTCGTATATTTATTAGAAAATACGTATCCTCCGTATAGCAATAAATTAGAATTACAGTGTTGTCCCCAAGCATGAATTATGCGGTGGCTGCGGGAATTTCATGTCATAATTTATTGCATCAATCCCAGTATGTCACGATTTTTTACACAAATCCACACACACACACACACGCTACATTATATGTGTCAGCGTTTAGAATTTCACTGTAAGGCTCACGTTCATACGTAATTGTATACATGTAAAAGCACACAGAGAGTTATGCAATATTTTTTGACTGGTTCATGTGCTTCTTGGTGTGGTGCGCTACTGTGTTGGTTTACGGTGGTGGAGATGAATGTAATATTAAAAGGAAATTAGTATGCGTATATGATTGCCATATGGAAGAAGTTTTGGGTGTTTGTGTGTGTAGTTAATATTAGAGCAATGTGGAAGAAGATTCCTCTGAGGTGGCACTTTTTATGCTCCTCCAGTTACTATTTGTAATCATAAAAGAGACATGGAGATGAAGTATGTGAGGCAGAGTGTTTTTAAGTGGCAGCATATTTGTGTAACTATATAGTGGCGGTAAGATAGAGAGAACTTCTATGAGATTTATGCATTTTTTTTTAAATTTAAATTACGTGTATCCTTCGGATCAGATTGAGATTATTGTGATTGAGGATATAGGAGCGATGCTGGTTGGTTTTTAGTTTAGTATGGGTGAATTGTGATGCGGATGGGTGCGCCACTATATTATAATACACGTCTCGATGCGTAATTACACTGATGAAGGGAGTTATTAGTTGCTTCGTTCTGTCATCAACATGACAAGAAAAGGAGGAATCATTATCATGCATGGAGATTGAAACTTAAAAATAGGTTGACAGAGAGCGAGTGATCTTGAAGGTGAATGAGGTAGAAATTGGTACTAATAAGAAGGAGGAAAGTGTGTAGTAGAATATGCTGTCATTTATTTTCTGCATCAAGTGTGTCATTTTTTGAGCGTTATTGATGTGGGGTGAGGTGTGTTTGTCTGTGCGTGAAGAGGATTACAAATAGTGGAATGGGCTCGTGTGTCAATTACAAGGTTGACTCGAGGTTTTTTTATGTGAGCTGATATAGCGATTCTTGGTGCGTTTGGCTTGGTCGTGACCAGAGTATTAGGAGCATGTATATGTGTTGATGATGGTGATGTTTTTTTACGGCGATTATTATTACAGTTTCAACAACCCCGCTGGGATGTAATTTTTGCGGGTCATACGCTCTTTGAGAGGCCAATGAATTCATGTGTGTAATGTGAATCATATTCATTTGTATCAGGAAGGTGTTAGTTTGTCGGCTCAAGGGTACTTGGAAGTGTGTGTGCTGAGTGGATAATGGCAGTGAAGATGAGCTGAATTTGTTGGTTTAAATTATGACGGGTTCCTTGAGGGTAAAGTATAGGGAAGATGAACAAGTAGTGGTGCATGCGGGGTTTCTAGTTTGAAATGTAAATTGCAACAATTATCATGTCAGCGTTAACTATAAGTGATGATGATTCTGAGGCGAAGGAAATAAAGATCTGCAAAATGATTCACAATCTCTTCCTCACTCACACGTGCTTCATATCCAAACTTTGCTTTTAATTGAGCGGGGCGTTGGGCCTATTATCCTCGTTTCCTGCCATATTTTTCTTTCTTGAGCACGATGAGGAGAATGTGTGGGTGATGAGAGAGGGTCACTTTCCTCTATACTTTTTACATAACAAGTCCGTGGTGAGTATTCACCATGGATTCCTTATTTGATTGCCCATGGAAAAGCACTTATTATTAACAATGTCCAATCGTAATCGGTTATTTAATTAGCTTCTGTACAGCCATCATGTTTTTCTACAGTGAGTGGGGGGCGGGGGGCTATTTTTCTGAGCAATCAAGCATGGAATTCATGGAGGTTTTGCAAATACAAATAATTTCGTTGTAGTTGGATGGCGACAGTAATTATTATTCATTCGTTTCTCGCTCCCTCTCTCTGCGTGGTAAGGAAGGGTGGAGTCCATGTTGGGCAAGTGTGGTGTGTACAGTGGTGGACAGGAATGTCAACAAGGTCTGGTCATGGCCATAAAGGATTACCATTCAAGTCTGCGCAAACTTACATGGCCATATGATCCTCCAGACTTGATCTGTGAAAGGAAATGCAGGGAAGGATGGGAGTAATTGATGCAGCCGTGTAATTGAAGGCACAGTGTGAGCTGCACGTGCAGTTTGTTTGTACATTTGTAATACGTACGCACACACAGCTTGATTTTCCAGTGGAAATCCCCATTTTCCTCGCGCATTATTATGAGTCCAACAATCTGTGCTCGTCCATTGAATATCATTTGCCTTTGCATTGAAAAGATGTAACTTGTACATTTGTATTCAAGATTTTTGTTTTTCACAACTTGCTTTTACATTGGAATTTTTTTTAGAAGATCGTTTTGAGAATGAATCCTTGTAGTTGAGCGAAGATTTGGCAGAGGTCACCACATGCTGTCGGAATTGAAAGGAAAAGAGATTCGTAAGAACTGCTGGCTGATACGATGCAGCTGGCAGTGGAACACACACCGGCGTCATTATCAGTGGCAGCTAATGGGTTTTGATGGCTTTCGTAAGCTTCCATTAGAATACATATAGGCGGGTTGATTTGCGGACGCTGAGCATGAAAGAATGGGCCTAAAGAGTTGGCGGAAAAGTCACTAAGTTCGATAATAATGATTGCGAATCTAAATGTGGCTTAATGGTATCCGTATGCTTTGGAGGAAAGAGATAGAATTCATTGAGAAAGCTGTGAAAATTCATGTGCAACACGGATGAGGTCTTGGTCTGTCTGTGATCACTAGCCTGTGCGTCTGTGTGTGGGGAACTATATAGCTGATGCTGATGAGACAGCGTGGGTCGTAATGTTTACATTTCCATGGAGAGTAATGAGGTGAATGTGGGGCAGATCTTGTAAATAAAGTGCATACAGTACAGTGTAACTTGGGATGATGATGCAAGAAGGGTCGGGATTTTGTCATTAGAGGCAGCAAGGACTCTCACCATGATGATTCCAATTGAATAATTAGATAACAAGGGGAATTAATTTCTTGTTTTTTTGTTGTTTCTTTACAGACGCGCTACTTGCAGATCTCCAGACTACTGTGTCATCACAAAATCAAAGTCTCGGTAGTCGATCCAGTGGCTATGGCTCTAATGTGACCAATGGAACATCACCCTTGGCAAAACAGAGAGAAACTTTTGATTATGATGTGGAGAAATCGGTAAGTTTTTACAGGAATTGCTCGTATAATTAGAATCCGCAAATTTTCCCGAGCGTCGTTCGTTGGAGGTGTGACTTGGAAATGTATGAGGCCAACTGGTAGTGTTATACAAGTTAATAAGAAATCAGTAAGTAGAAGAGATTCATATGCGGATAATTATTAAAATGGAGAGAAATCTTCTTGAGGCTTCTCGCGGACTTTTTGGGCAAGCTGAATTTGTATCTTTAGCAATGTCTTACATGTCTATGCAGGCGGGCTCATTGGGTGGCACGGCAAAAGGGAAAATACGTTGTATGTCAGAGCAAAGGGATATACCAGCAGCCGGTTGAGTTTACACATTGAACGTGTATATTAAATGTCAAGTTATAGTTGTGGAAGCGGGATTTTTTTCTTATTCCATGTTGATTTTTCTGCACGTCTTTTTATAGATTAGCTATTCATAGCATCTTCCAGCCAACTCTGGTGTGCTGTTCGATCAGTTTAAAAACCACCGAGACTTCTCTCTCTCTCTCTCCCTTGACATCATCATCATGGTCTTCTCGTTGCCTTCCATGAAATGAGGATGATATGGATTCTTGTATTATATTTTATACAGGGCAGATTGTAATTAATTTAGCTGTCATATTGAATTATTGAAGAAGGCTGATGAAAGTATTAGTGATTGGATTTCATGTACGTAGTTTATTATTATGCATCCTGTAGTTCACTAAATGCCCAACGTGCTAACAAGATCCACTACTGTTGTAAATGTTTATATGAAGAAGCGAGCGGGACTGTTGGTATGTTGGAATGATTTTTTTTCGTCAGTCTCTCCTTAAACAGACTGACGGAACTGACTAGAGATGTTGTAAAATGGATGGCTAAACGCAAGTTTTTATACGCTCGCTGTCTATTTTAGTAGGAGACTTGATGCTAAACAGAGACAGTTTGTGAGTGAAAAGGCTCATGCTTACTAGCGAGTCCCTCAAGGTTTTTAGTATGCAAAGTGCATTAGCCTTGTTAGGTTTCAATACTCAAACTTTGTTTTGTGCCTGTTTTACAGAGTTTGGGTGCGGGAAGGGATGCAATGCGGGAGAAGACGACGACGACAAGCCTGTACAGATCTGATAGTCCTATCATCAAGAATCCGGGGAATATGAGTGAATTGGATAGTCTTCTTCAGGACCTGAGCTCCACGTCGAAAATCAGTCAAACGTCGAGGTCATTTGGCCATCAGTCCCCACTGCATGGAACAGGTGAGAGGGATTATCTTGACAAAGTTTTGCTCTGAGAAAGGAGCCACTTGTTGCGTCAGCTTTAATTCAAATCTTTCCTGACCTGGGATATGAAGAGCACGTGCGTGCCGCAGTATAGTCCTGGCAGTGACTGTGAATACTTTGGGCTATTTTTTTTTTGTTATTTTGAGAATCCTCTAGCCTGCTGCTCACATGTGAGCGCAGCCTTGACGTTGACTTTACTTGAATTTAGGTTTTTCCTTATTATTGCTATGCTATACACGTGTTTGACAAAGCACTTAAAGCAGAGTATTGTGTGTGAACTTTACAATCCGCGTGCTCTTTTCAAGAGGCTCCAGAAGGCTTGCAATAGTAAAGAATTGCTCTGCTTACGCCTACCGGTCGGATAGCTTTGAATAATCGTCTTTTAGTACCAGTTGTGAGAGTGTAATTTGAGAATGGGAAAAGGAATGGGAGTTAAGAGAGCGAGAGATGAAGGTGATTAGCTAATCGAGTTTGTATCCAATTGGCAGAGCTTGTGTACAACGGTAATCGTCCAAACTCCCGCTCCTCGGTTGGAAGTCATGAGAGACAGCCGATGGACAACCTTTTGGATGATCTTGCTAATGGGTAAGTTTATACTTTCTCTCTGTTCTGCTTATCTTGGCACAGGACATGTTGTATTTCTCATACGCGTTTTTACACACGTATGAATTGGCGGACATGGGCCTGTGTTTTTTTGTTCGCTACATGAGTTGCCTACTTGGTCATATGACACTTCTTGGAGAGAGAAGACACGTCAGTTAATCTGTATCCTCACCTATTGAGTTTCTATTTTTGTTAATGTGCGTTGTTGTTTTTTTCCCACAGGGATGATGTGGATGGAAAGACGAGGATTACAGTGGAGAGAAAGATCCAGAGAACATACGTCGGTCCCTCTGCATCCCCAGCTACTCGAGAACTGGATGAATTAATGTCCTCCTTGAGTGATATGAAGGTTAGTTATTGAGTCGGCTTTGTTGTTGTTGTCCCAATTATTTTTCCGCTTCATCAGGATGACAAACATGAGGCTTGTGATCTGTGGGATCATCTCAGGCTTTACCTTGCTGCAACATGTCACAATACTTTTGATCTTTTGCCGCCGGGCATGCCGCCGAGTGCAGAGAGATGGAAAATGTGGTTGAATTTCCCCTGTTTTGTCGGACTGTTGCCATTGATAAGCCCTTTGGCTCATTTCGCACTAACTTGTTAGCCAGACCTGGATTTTGTGCAGATGTGTGGGGGTATGGGTTGCTGGTGCATTTCAAGGTGACTTGAGGATGTGAACATTATGCATGCATTGCGGTTTGACGGGATAATTCGCTGTTTTCTTGCAAATTTCTGTTTGCTCCACACTTTCTCCGTTGAAATCACTCAAGCGCTGCTGGATCTGCACGCATGAATCAGACAGCTCTCATTAGGAACAGAGACGCAGGGTGGCCTAAAGCCATGTGATGCCTGTGCTTATATAATTGTAGGAAATCTATCAGCTGAAAATGTTACAAAGTTTCCTATTATTCCTCTTTGGAAGGAGAGCTTGATGCTGTATGGCATTAGGAAAATGACACATTCTCTCGTCAGCGTCTGACATATTCAGGCTGCAATGAGGATGGACTGTGGAATTTTAGCACATGCAATTTCTTCCTCTTGCTAGAAGTATCTGGTTTTCTGTGTCAGAGTGGATTTTAAAAGTTGATGTGGTTTGTTGATGAGCCCGCTGTGGCTGACAGGAACGTCTGTTTTCAAGTTGAGAATAAACAGGAGGCCTGCACCAATCGATTCCTCTATCAAATTTTTTGTAGTGGCCAAAGGAGCTGGCTGGGATGTGCAGAAAGATGGGACAGGATTATATGTAGAGATGTTATTTATTAATCCGCATTAGTTTCTGTGTCTTGTGGCTTCATAGTAAAGCAAAAGCCAAAGGGCTGTTTAATCTCTTTTATTAGGAAGGAATGAGCCTGTGTGGACGTTTAGTGTTTTCTCGTCTCATCTTAAGTTTTTTTCGTCCCATTTAACTGACATGGACAGGTGAGGAGTGAGATTTGTTCTGTACATACGTCTATATACTGCTGCTAGATAAATCTCTCCGTATGTTTCTTAATGTGAACGATAATTGCGGATTTTATTTGTGGCAAATTTGCCAAATAATCTTATCCTGCTGCCTTCTACAACCAGCTGGAGCTGGTCTTGGTTAATCCTCTCATCGTATTTGCTTGTGAGAAAATGTCACGTTTGTAGTTGGGCCTGGAGGAATAGATGACTTAGTGAAATGTTGTTCTCAAGGTTAGAGCTAAAGGGCCTTATGATGAAGTGGATGGAAGTGCAGGACGTGAGCTGGGTTAGAGATTAGTTTTTGCAAGACTTCATCGTTTTATCGATTGTTTGACTTTGAGAGGATTTTGAACTTTATTCAGGATTTCGATTTTCATGAATGGGTTCATTCATATTTAGTAACTTAATTTAAGTTCACTATTGTGATCCAGAGACTCACCTATTGGGCTTCTCCAGCTGTTGTCATGTAGATTTTTTTGGAATCCCGCAAGGGTTGCGGACGGATGAGACAGAATGAATGAGAGGCATGTTTTCCTCTGGCTGACATTAACGGCGGATGTGATCCGCTCGTTTGTACATTCATCAGCCCTACTTTCACGTCTTCAATGGTGTTCCTTGTATTTCGTACTAATTTGTGTGTATATCTTTCTAGGAATAGGGGGAGAAATAGGTTTTTACTTGCACGAAGAATATAAGTTGTTGGTTCTTTTACTTCATCTGTTTCCCCTGTGGAAACTATGGACTTTTTAAATCCTGGTGCGATTGTGGAAGACGTGGATTGACTGATAGCTCGAGTAAGAAGAGCTTGTTTGTGAGCTATTGCATTGGCCTGCTATTGTCAAATTTTAATCCCGTGTAGTGGGTGGAGATTGGATTTGATCCGTGTCAGAGTCATTTCAATCATGTTCTGCTCCTTTTCAAACGCACCAAAGGAAGGGTTGGGTGCGTAAGCGTCTGAATGGGGTTATGGGAAAGCGCATATAGGTTTCCGGGTTTGGAGGAGCAACAAGAGCGCCTGTGTGTGTCTTCTCTATGTAATAATAAGAAGAATAATATAATAATTTGATTTAGTACAGAGCCCTGGTTTGTGGAGAGTAAATGGGAGCGTGCAGACACATCCTGTGTAGTATGCTACATTAGAGGCCACATTGGGCTTGAAGAGAAAAATATTGGGCGGAAAATAGGCAAGTTGGATGGTTGTTTTGGGCTTCTATTACGGTGGATAACCTTTGGAAATAAATGATTGTGGGTATAAATCAGACGGAGAATATTGAAGATGTTGTTGTTCTTGGGTTTGATGTTCACGGGAAGTGTGTAGGTTTCTATAAATCCAATGTCTCTCGACCCGCATGATGAAGTGGAGGATGGGAAAGAGGTGTGAGTACGATGATGTGCAAGGAAGATGAGACTGAATATTAAGATACTTTATGTTTGTAGTGGGAGTCATAATTGTATTAGGCAAAGCGAGCTGAGCTTTGTGTGTGTGAGCTTTGTATTTGTGTGTGTTTGTATGACTGTAAGGTGATAGAAAAAAGATTTTGCACACACAGTCACATACTTACACGCTCACATTACACATACAGAAAGGAGGAGGAGATACAAGTTATCCGGAGGAATTAGCACGGATCATCTCCTCCTCACAGAGTATGTATTTGCACAGCTAATATACATCTCGATCAGTTCTGTGGGTTAAGTTTAGGTGTGTGGATTTATCCCTATGAAAATTACAAGACGAATGGGATGTGTGTGTTTGTGTGAGGAGGAATAGTGTAGTAGAGTGGCAAAAAATAGAGACAGAGATAGTAGCATGGCGCTTCTTCTTATGGTTGAGGAAAAAATATATAGGAAAGTGGGACAGTTTTATTTTGAGAACTGGAAGTGAAATTGGAGGGAAATGAGCAAGGGGTATGAAGAAGATAGAAGTGGTAATGGGGACATATTGTAAGATGTTTGGTTTTGAGAGTTCGTGTGCAAAACTCACACTGTGCTGAAACAAGCAAGCAAGCGTTATGGGATGAGAGAGGAAGGTAAATTGACTGTGAGAAGATGACAAGGGTATACCCTTCTTTATACCGGCCTGACTGCCTGCGCTTTCATAATCTAGATGATTATGAATTGAACGAATGATTACGAAGAAAAATATGAGGATGATGATGCTCATGCTGATGCTGCTGCATTTCTCCAACTATAACACACTCTGATCCCCTCTTAGAATTCCCTTACTTCCCACAGGGACAATCCTTATTGTTTTTTTGGCTCTTGGGATTGAATTGGAAAGACCTGCTCACGTGTAATTTCTGTATGTTTTTCTTAATGAAATATTCCCATTGGGATTTTGAATTATAAAATTCTCGTTAGTTTGGCAGGCAATGTGAACCAAGTTTGACTATAAGTTGTTCCCTTCAGTTCTGTTATGTATATGGGAGTGAGAATGGTGTGAGTGTGTGAGAGCGAGAAAGAAAGAAAGATTGAATGTCGTTTGTGTGTGGGTTGCATACAGCCGGGCGAACTGTATTTGAGGAGTCTAGAAGTAAGTTAGTCTCACTCTTCCTTTGCGTCCGCAGACAGACACTATCCGAGGACCGATTCCTCTTTCTCTTTCTCTCTCTCTCTCTCTGATTTTCCATCCACCACAACCAGATCCTGTCCATCCGGTCTCGGTACTGATTGAGTGACAGCCATTTCACTGGCCTTCAATCTCTTTCGCTAAGCCTTTCAATCAAACATCAAACTCACACTCTAGCCCAGTATACTTACATTATTGCATTTATAATAACAGGATTATCAGGAGGCGAGAGATTATTATTATTATTATTATTTCTTAACGCACACCTTTCTCTGATTCCTGTACACACGACGACGACGACGACATTGAAATTTAGTGACCACTTTTTACGGTGTTGACAAGAGGGCTTATTGTGATAGTGAAAGAAATATATTGACTTTTTCCAACAATATTCTAGATTGTTTATGCTTGTCCCACAAGCTTGAGTCGTTCGGGATGAGGAATATTGGGATTTTTCAAGTTGCTGCTTCTTTTTGTGCGGGACAAATTAATTTTCAAGGCAGGAAAAAGCGCCGACTTTCTTCTGCGTTTCTTTGAAGGCAAATTGACATTCCTTTTTTGGTTTTGTTTTGTTGGGAAGCAGCCGGTTTTTTTTCACCTTCAGTTAGTTCTTAGAAGGGCCTGATTTGAGACTTGACAGTAGCGGTCATACCTGTCGTTGTTGTCTGTATATGTACAAACTCCAGGCTTTCTCCCCTTGTAGTGTCATCACAAGATGTTGAGTTTTTTTTTGCAGCCGTGTAGAATTGTAATGTTGTGAGGGTTGCGCTGAGAGATCCTACGTAACGTTGCGCGGTTGTGTCTGCTGCTGCCTTCTTGTTTGTTGTGGGCGAGGAGCCGTGGGGGACTTTTTTCAGGGTGCTATTTCCGTGGTGAAATTAATCCGTAGCACTAATTCTGGGCTGGGCATGCTTTTTTTCTCGTGTACGCGTTCTTGAGAGTGAGCAGGATGGAGGTGTAATTTAGGATTTTCTTGTTTGTTCCCCATACAGATAAAGGAGAAGCAGGAGAGTAGCAGTCTAGTGCAACAACCGCGGAAGGCTCAGCAGTTGGATTCTATGCTTGGGAACCTCCAAGCAAGCATGGATAAACAAGGAGTTAGTGCCACCCAGAAAGGAGTGTGTGCCGCTTGCCACAAGCCCATTGTTGGCCAGGTAAACAAAGCTGCTTTCTTCTCGTCCGCAAAGGAAGCAGGACGAGAAAGTGAGGAAAAGGGGATGGAGTGACCCCACAAGTGTTGCTCTTGTTGCCTTACTACTCGCGTAGTTAATTGTATTGATTATTTTTTTTGGAGAAGGAAACAAGTTGAATTTTTTTTCCCGCAGTGAATTTAAGTGAGCAGCAACATTGTGTTGTAGCTGTTGGGAGTAAACTAAACATGTTATATTGAACTAATGTTTTTTTTAAAGTTGTGAAAAAATAGTGTAACAAGGGATTTTATTTATTGGGTTTATATACATGTATATGTGAATGAAAATGGACTTATCCACAGGTTGTTACGGCACTGGGTAAAACATGGCATCCTGAACATTTTACATGTGCCCACTGCCGACAAGAGTTGGGCTCGAAAAACTTTTACGAACGAGAGGGACAGCCTTACTGTGAAGACGATTACCATAAATTGTATTCCCCCCGATGTGCCTACTGTAACGGCCCTATTTTGGATGTAGGAATGAGTATACACCTTAATAATTAATCTTAACAATAATACTCACTCTATACACTTTCGCACACACTTCTTTTTTCCAACCCTCTCAGAGAAAAGGAGATTTGCAGCTCAAAGTAAGATAGTGACTGCGGGTACTGACTCTGATTTGAAACAACTGGGTGCGAATTTATACAGAAAAAAATACTTTCAAAAATATAGTCCAAGTCTTTAAGTTTGCTGGACTAATCATCAGCAGCTGCCAAGGCGGTATTCTGTGATGGAGTGGAGCAATAATTAGTTGCGGTCACTTTGCACCCAGCTGAATTTATATGTGTAAAAAAAGTGCTTTAATTCGTTGGCAAGTTTGACTTTTTACATAATTTAAAGTGCTCCGGCGCACGTGGGATCTGCGGGCATTTGAGCAAATACTCTGGATTTCTGAGAGGGAAAAGAACTACAATGTCTTTTTTTTTATCGTCTTCTTCTTTGATCACTTGAAACGTTTTTAAAATATAAATCTTTTTGTCTTCATCTTTTGTTCCATCTCGTAATAGACTATTGAGTGAAAAAGAAAAACTAAATTTCCTGTTCGCTTCAAGCTTTTTATGTGACTAACAGAGAAAGGAATGCCTGATGAGCACTGTTAATTGTTGTATAACTCATGAGATGACTGATTGTTGATTGTCTTTTTTCTCCTCCTTTGTTTTCTCCTTGAAATGGTGGGAACAGAAATGCGTGACTGCTTTGGACACAAACTGGCATCCTGAGCACTTTTTCTGTGCTCACTGCGGCAAACAGTTTGGACAGGATGGGTTCCATGAGAAGGATGGTAAGCCCTATTGTCGCACCGACTACTTGGCTTTGTTCGCCCCCAAATGTGGAGGATGTGCGAAGCCGATCACGGACAATTACATCACGGCTCTGAATGCCCAATGGCATCCAGAATGCTTCGTCTGCAGAGTAAGTAAACAAACATGGCATCGCATTCTGATGTTTCTTTCTCCGTTTATGGCATACAATGGGTTCAGAGGGTGAAAGTATAAAGCGCGTGTGGTTGTATATTTATATATGCGTGTGGTACGTGTGGGTTGTTCATTGGAAAGCGTACAGAATTTTCTAACTGCACTTGTTGACAAAGGACTGTAAAGGCTCCTTCGCGGGTACCTCTTTCTACACTGTGGAGGGGAAACCAGTTTGCGCCAAGTGTCTCGGCATTGACGAGGATGATGAGGGGGAGGAGGAGGAAGAAGAAGAGGATTAAGCACGTACATACAGACACACACAAAAGTACACCTGTTGTTGTTGTTGTTGATGTTCTTGTTCCAGTCCTATTGTTACCAAAGAAATGTGTAGAGTTATTACGAGCTAATCACACATTTTATGTTTAAAAAAAATACAGTTACATACACACAAACACGCGACACCTACACACACACAAACACAGACAGTCAAAGAAACAGAGATGGAAACTGTGAATAAACAAGACCCTTGTTGACCAAAATCAAAGGCAAGAGCCACCACCGCTTTGATGAACAAAAAACAAAACCAAAATATTTTCTTTCCTTCTTTCCACCTGTAATTAATATTATACGACACTGCCTAATGTAATAATGTAAATGACATTGTGATGGCTATATGAAATTTGTACCTACTATATACTCAGTGAGTTTGTTGTTGAGAGATAAAGTCGGATCATGTCCTCAGTACACACTTTTTTCGTTCTCTCTCTCGCTTTTCTCTGCCTCTCTATCTCTGTCTGTCTATCTTCGTCTCGCTCTCTCTTTCTTGTCAAAAAAAACTTTTGCCCCTCATGATGCATTCGGCTGATGGAGAAGGAATGTAAATATGATGCGGATTAAGCTTTTGACCTGGATGATGCTGAAGACGACAGTGAAATATGATGACCTGTCAATGAATAATGATGATGACTTTGATGCCTTCTCCATGCCCCTCTCCCAATCTTTCTCTCTCAGCTTTCTCTCTCGCTCTCTGTGTGTCTTTCTAAATGATCCGTTTGTCTCGATGCAGTGGTGGTGATTGCTTTGACAATTACACAAATCAGAAAGGTGAAATATTATATCGTAAATTATAAAATAAAGGCAGATATGCCCTCATATATGAACAACAAAGAGAAAAAGAAAGAAAAAAAAAAGAAAGAAAAGAAAATTATGTGAGGAAGGTCAGAGCAAGGTTGTTGCTTTGATCAGGACGCGCACATGTTCGGTTGTTCGGACGTGTGCACATGTGTAAAGTTGGTCAAGTGTGTGTGTGTAATGTGGGCCAATAGGACTGGAGGTCGTGTGAGGCGTGTCAATACTGAAGATGTGTATTGACATAGGAGGGTCGGAGTTGCTCTTTTGTCTTATCTGTATGTAAATAACTGTGTAAAGAGATGAAGGGCCATGATCTTGCTGTCTTTGGGTGCTCCTATAGTCAGCCAGGCGGGCATATGTGCTGATAATTTGTTTATCTATTTTCGATCGGGAGTTTTGTGACGTGTGTATGTGGGGGTACGTATGTGGATAGTTTGCTCGCGGCTGGGTAAAAATAGCGTACATGTGGAATAGCTGGGATTTTTTTAGTACTGCAATATTTGGCCCGATTGGCAAAGCCAATCTACTCAAACGAACCCTGTGACTTGTTTTTTTTTATTAGCTCTACATATGAACTACTGCTCAATGATACTGAGCACATAAACTTAGTCGGGATTGTTATTGCTGTGTCGTTTTGCTCAAAAAAAGCCCCGGTGTATGTGATTTGGTTGGGAATGATTGTATGATGAGGATGACTGGAAGGAAGGGGAAGATTGTGCCAATTTTCCAACTGCTCCAATGGCAGCCTTGCAGGGATTTGAGTTGAAATGGACAATATTATTATTGCCGGCTCTGTGGAACATTACCCAGGCATAATTCTCCTAAAAGTCGTCATGCCATGTGAGTGTCCCAGGTCATTTCCTTCCCTATGGCTCGTGCATTCTCCGTTGACATTTGAACTTTAGCACAGTCGGAGTACAATGTCACGATTGAGTTGGAAATGAATTGGGGACTGGTGTGTTGTGCGAGTTGCAGCGTCACAAAACCTGGCTTGTTTCAGAGCTATGAGCGTGTGT